>JASANS010002237.1:15758-35116 GCA_030849605.1 Wallacemonas sp. 195SL | reverse complement strand
CATCACGGGCACCGTGACCTTGGGGATGAAGCGGCGCATTGTTGAGGGGGTCTTAATTTTTTTTTCTTGTCTTTAAGTGTGCAGAAAACTTAGCGTAACTTTCCTTTGGATAATACTACTACTGAGGGGCGGGGCAGCGCGGGTGTTGATTGAGTACGGGGTGGCCAGGGAAGACGGACACCAAGAAAGAGAGATAGAGAAATAGGGATGGAGAGAGGGAGAAGGCAAAGAGAGCAGCAAAGTTGTGGCGTGTAAAGTGAAGTACGACTCCAAGGTAAACTTGGTAACGGCAAATCTGAGATGTCGACTGAAGCAGATTGGGATTTGTTTCGTGAATCAGGATTTAATACACAGCATAGAAACAGAAAGCGTGCCTTGTTTGAAGCACTCATCACGGTGCCGTTATGGCGGTCTGTTGTTTGCTCTCATCGCGAGTACCCAATGAGATCGTCGCAACGCAATACAAAAGGTAGCAGAACAACGACACGTCACCTGCACACCACACGCCTCCCTGCCACACGATGTATGTGTGAGTGTGTGTGTCTGTGCCGGGATAGCGGGGACAGAGGCATCAACGATGACTTGTCGTTGCTGCTGATACTGACGTATTTACCCTTTTTTGCTGCTTTTTTTTTTTTTTTTGATGTTGTGAGCTACTGGTAGTCGTGTGCGAATCGGTATACCCTTGAGAGAAATGGGGGAGAAACAAAGCCAAAAAGACAACAAAAGAAAATCAACAAATACGCCAGGTGGCGCACGAACGACCACGAGGAAACAAAAACAAAGCACACCCACACACACAAAAAAAAAAAAGTGGAATTGAGGAAAGAAAAAAAAAGAGGAGCAAGCGAAAAGAGCATCAGCTTGAGGTGAACAAGAACTCACACCGTCCATTCAATTCTCCAACTCAATAACACGAACAGGCCGCTCTACTACTGGATGTTGTTTGCTTCAGAGTTGCGCATCAGAACGCGTGACGGAAGCCTTCGAGATACACTGAGCCAGTGAAGGCCACACGACATACAGTCGCACTCGCAGACAGAATGAGGAAAGAAGCAAAATAAGAAGGGAAAGAAAGAATGTCAAAAAAAAAAAAAAGAGAGAAAAGGGAGGAGGGTTGTCCTGCGAAGATCCAGGGGAGCTCTCTCTCTCCTATTTCACTTTAGGATCCTGTTACGGAAACTTTTTTTTTTGCTTTGTTCTGTTTGCTTTGGTGTTAATTATTTTGCTTGATTTTGCGGGTGCCCATTCACGCCACCGTTCTTACTTTCCTTCTTGTTTTGTTTCTCCCCCTGCCCGTTGTGTGTGTGTGTGTGTGCGTTGTGCATTGTGCGGTGTCCGCACATTAGTGATGTGCCGCCTCGCTCGCCGCACGGTGCGCCTTGCGCTCGGTTTCCTTGAGCTCGATATCTGCGAAGAGCAGCTCACGGTCCGCCACAACTGGAGTTGGCATCGCCTCCGCGTGATTGGGCTGCCACTGACGCACCACCTCCTCCACAAACCCAGAGGTCGGTTCTAGCGGTGGGTAAAGTGAGCGGCGTCCAATGATGGTGAACAGGATAAACAGGAACAGGCACTTTGTCGCCCAGCGCGTAAGCAGAAGAATCTCGCTCCGCCCCAGGTTCGACACCGCGGCCTCGCCCCGGGCCAGGTAGTTAAACTCCTCCGTGAACTTCTGCCAGCGATACGGGAGAAGGCGGTACTGGTACGTGGTGTACTCCTTCCACACGGCCGCCGTCACGTCCTCGCCGTTGGCCTCACATGCGACGATGTGGCGCTTCAGCGGCTCGTTCATCGCGGCCACGCTACGCACGGATGCGGCGACTGGCACCGTGATCGGCTTCGCGAGCGTTTGAAGGAACTTTCCCATGTTGTTGTTGTTGCTGTTTTTTCTTTGAGTCAGGCCGATCTAAGCTGCTAGGAGTGTCTGTGTCACGTGACTGAAGGAGCAACGCAAACAACAAAGAAGGGAGGTGAAGAGAGACAGAGAGAGGGGGATAAAATGGTGTGCGTTTGTGTGTGTGTGTTTTTTTTTTTTGATTTACTTCACGCTTCGAGTGTCTCCAGCACTACCACGCAACATATCGTCAAAGCTCCAAGTTATCCGAGAGGAAGACTACTACTAACGCCACAACGTGTGAGTCTGCACGGCCTCATCCGATCGCGCTGGATGGTGCCATGTGGTAGCTGATGTTGCCTTTTCGTCTCGTCTCTCTGAAAGGGGCTCTTCACGTAACGGCAGTGGCAGACGGGACTGATGCATCCACCACTGTTGTGCCTACAAGTGAACTTGGTATGAACGAGCAACCACCTTTTTTTTTTTTGTTTTGGAGTGTTGATCGCAGCCGAGGGAGGGGGCATATGCTTTATGTGTGTGTGTGTTGTGGTTGATGATTTTTTTTTTTTCAAGATATAGAATTAATTTGCGGTGGACTTTAACAGGTACTTTGCCAAAAAAAAAAAAAAACGCTGCAGCACTTACTTTTTTCGTTTATTTCCGCTCTCTCCCTCTTTTTTTTTTTTTTGACTTGAAAATGTTTTTTTTTTTCCTTTGCCGGAGGGGGGGGGACGTCCTTTTTTTTTTTTTTTGCTGCATGCGTTCTGACGCGTCGCAATCAACGTGTCGTTCCCATGGTTGTACCAATGTAGGCGCTCCATCTTTTTTTTTTTTTGTTGTTGTTGTTTTTTCTTCTGCTCGTTTTGGTTGGTTTCGACTGTGCTTCTTCTTCACTCTTAAAACCCCCAGTGCTTTCAACGTGACAATGCAAGACCATAGGCTGAGGAAAAAAAAAACTGAGTATTAAATTAGAAAAGATGTGCTCTTCACATTTGCGACAGTGGTGAACGGCGGAGGTGAAACAGGTTACTAGCAGGTGTAAGTAAAGTGGCAAAAAGGGGAACAACCAACACAAGGGGGAAAGGGGGAGAGCCAGAAGGGAGGCCGATCGCCAAGGACCAGCAAATTCTCCCACAGACCTCCTCTTTTTCGTTGTTGTTGTATTTGGTGTCATCCCTTCGACCTCTTCAACCTGCCCATTGTTTGCGCAACCTTGTGTGGTACACAGGCTCCGGCGCCGTACGGCACACAGTTCATCCGCGCTCCCCAGCCATCGGAAGGCACAATTACGAATAAATAAAAAAGAAATAGGAGGGCTGGTTTACGCCCAACTCTCAGCCCGGTGTTGGTCTCTGCTTTTGCTTGGCTCATGATAATTACGAAGCCACTACATTGTCACGTCTCACGGCTCAGGCACCGTCCCCCAAATTGCGGGGGTGGTGCATGAGGAGAACAGAAAGAACGAGAGTAAACTGAAGAAGAAGAAGCGGGAATGCGATACCCCCAAATAAATAAATAAAGGCAGAAACGGATGAATGCGCACGGTCACACTTCATCTCTTCCGTGGCCGGAAGACAAGAAGAGGGGAACAAACCTAGTTCAGCTCAAAGTGAACTAAAGGAAGATAGGGAAAAAAAAACTGGTAAAATAAAGGGGAAAAGGCCAGGAAAAAGTGCAGCCCACGATTGTTTCGTTGACGTGACCCCTTCCGTTGTGTACAACTGTGTATATATGCGTGCCTGATGTGGCCCGCCGCTTGGGATCACGTTGTTTTTCTTCGCACTGTTTGTTGGCCTTGTTGGAGAAAAACGTTTGGTGCAAGGCTATTTTCCCCGACTCCTCCCTTCTGGCTGGAGAAGATGAGTGTTTTTCATTATTAGTGTTTTCCTTGTGTGGGTTGTGGGTGCGTCAAGATGTTTTCGGTATTCGAGATCAAAAGATCCGTTTCCTAGTAACCATCTCTCTCTGCGGAAAAAAAAAATACATGGTCCGCGATGGGCCCGCGATGGTTCCCCTCTTGGTTCCCAGAGTGAGGGCAGTGGCTGCTTACGATGGTGGCGCCGGCGAGTCCTTACGGAACAGGGAGCCGATCGAGCGCAGCACCAGGTTGCGCTTGTTGGGCCACTGAAAGAGGTAGCAGATGATGCCGGGTGCCGTGAAGCAGCAGCTCACGAAGATGCAACCATAGCTGTAGTTGCCATGATTCTGTTCCTGCAGCTTGGCTTGAATTGGTGGCGCCGAGAACCCACCAAGGCAACCAGCAACGAAGATGCACCCCATGAAGAAGCCGAGGTTAGGCCCGTACATGGCCTTTGCAATGAGAGCGGGCATGACGGCAAAGATGCCAGCCGTGCAAAAGCCGATGACGCTCAGGCACGCTGCAAAGCCCGCGTACGTGCGACAAAACGCCAGCAGTGCAGCTGACAGTCCACCGACACTTGCACACGCCGTGTAGGCGAACGCGTCGACGGTGAAGGAGGCCATACCACCGACCAGGATGGATCCCACAATCTGAAAAACGCCCCAGAAGGTGAAGACGGTGGAAGCCTTGGCAGTAGAAATGGGTATTTCGTTCTGGTACACAGTCCCTTCACTGCCCATGGATGAGACGTACGGCACAGTGAGGTAGATCATACCGTAGAAAGCCCAGCCGTAGACAGCAAACATGGCGAAGTTTGCCAGGAAGTCTTGCGTCAGAAACACACGAAGTATTTCAGTGGGCCTCAGTCGCCGTGTGTGAAGTGCGTGCATTAGTGCGTCGTGGCTGCTCATGTTGGCCTCGTCGATATCCTCAAACTGACTGGTCTGGCGGGGGATCGGCTCTGGACCCTCATCAGCCAGAGACACATCGCTTTCGATTTGCTCCAGGTATTCCTCTTCACGGCGCGCTGGCGGCTCGTGACGGCGGCAGGAAAAAATGCTGCCCACGAGGCCGATGGCGCAGAAGCACGACATGAGTCGGAACGTTTTGCGCCAGCCATACGGCTCGATCCATTGTCCGAGGACGGAAGGGATCCATGAGCTGCCAATGCCGCCACCTGCAAAGGTGATGCCTTGGCCCAGTCCAAGCCGACGATGAAACCAAGAGCCGGTCGCAGCAGCGCCAGGCGACAGCATAGCGGCAGAGGAAATTGAAGCCAGCAGACAGTACGAAAATGTGACACCGACCGAGCTTGTGGCAAACGAAGAGGCAAGCCACAGCCCTGCGAAGAGCGTGATTGTGGAGAACAGCATCATCGCACGGGGCGGCACACGATCCACAAGAAAGCCTGCGAGAACGCCGAAAACAGGGGAAAGACCGAGCGAGACGGAGTTGCCGAAACTGACTGTAGTCGCACTGGGGTAGCCAAGACTCGCATCTTCTTGCATACTGGTCGAGAACATGGAGAAACTGTTGTCCACACCGTAGCTCATCATCTGCATCAAGGCACCGCTGAAAGCCACAACATAGCCCATCCAGTGATCAGCCGGCTTTGTTGAGAGCTGGCGAACTTTGGCGGCGACAGTAGACATTGTTGAGCGGCTGTTTGAGATGCGTGTCTCTTGAGCGAATCAAACCGTTAACAGAGGGGTGAAATACAAAAGAGGGAAAAAGGGAAGAGAGAAAAGAAAGGTAATGAAAATAAATGGCGCTAGACAGAAGTCGTGAAGAGCTTTGACTAAAATAATATGTGTGTGAGACAATGCAAGAACGAAAGGAAAAAAAAGAAGGGGTTGTAGAGAGAAACGGATTGTATTGTACTGCTTCAGGACCGTGAGCAGGTGGGCAGATTCTTCCTCTGGTGCAACAGTGACACATCTTCAGCTCACAACATCAGAAAAAAATGTTGAAGGACGCAACTTTAATTGTTTCGATTATTTCCAGCTTTGCCACCAACTCAAAAACCAGATGATGTGAGTATATCCTGCTGCAACGGAGCAAGCAGAAATGAAGGAGCGGAATTTTGTTGCTGCACGTCAACAGCAGTTCCGAGCGAAGTGTCGCGCGTGTACCAGCTGTTGCACTTAGTCATGTTCTTTTTGTTGCGAATATTACGGAGTCAGGGAATTGGAACGATGAATCACGAACGCAGCGAATGCTGCAAGCCAAACGGATGTGGAAACAGGGGGAACGCAACGGACAGCATCGCTAAGCACTCTCACTGCAGCAATCAGCCGTCACATCGAGAGCGTGAGAGAAAGACAAAGACAGAAATTAGCAAAATCGTATTTCTCCAAGCCTTGACACTGTCCGAGTCCCGTGCATGTTAAACGTGTGTGTGTGTGTGTGTCATCCTCTGAACTGTATCGGTGTTACAGCGAATCCCGCGTCGTTATTTTAAAAAAGAAAAATACAATAGCATTCATTTAAGCGTTGAATTGTTTAAAAGTCATCTTATTCGGTCTTCCTCCTGCATCATGCCCAAAAGAAGGTCGTCATTACCACACCACACAGCAAACGCACAAACGAACAAACGGAGGGGGAAAAAAAAAGGAGATGTAGTGTCAGACTCCTCCTTCAAGCAACTGCGGAAACGATCCTCCGGCTCGGAAGGTGCATGCAGGTAATTGATAGTGTGACGCACAGGTTGCGCAGCAATGAAATATAGCAAACGGAACGTTACTTTGTTGCACTGTGACACACGTGAGGCATTTCAGCTGTTTCCTGTTTACGAAGCCGCTTCGAGGAATTTCTCCCAAAGCTTGTCGTCGTCATCGTGCTGTCCTTGCGGGTCCTCGGAGGCAAATTGTTGACTCTTGGCCTCACGAGCAGCACGGCGACGCTCTTGTTTCTTTTCACGCTTTTGCTTCTCCTCCTGCGCCAGCTGAAAGGTTGCGACAGTGGCCTCCTCGTTGACCACCTCCTTCACAACCCTGCGCTTTTTCTTGGGTTGCTCAACAACGAGCTCTTCTTCCACTGGTGGCAACTCAACCTCCTCTTCGTCGTCGGAGTCTGACGCACTGTTGCGGGTCATGTTGTCGTCCACAACGTTGAATGCACTAAAGTGTTCAATCAACTTCATATGCTTTGCTTCTGGTTGCTCGACGGCATCACGGTAATGCTTGTTAGACTCAAACGGCGGCGCATTGAACCACGGCAGACGGCCTCGTTGCCAATCGTACAGAACCATTCGAGCCGCAGCTTCCGTGTCAGGCAGACCACCAGTCATCAATTTTCCGCGCAGTTTTGCCAGCTGGTCGAGAAAATCGTTGACATCGCGCCACGCCGTGACGCCGTATGTTGCGACTATATCCTTGTGCTTGACAATTTGAAGAACCGTGTCTACCACATCAGTCTTGTCCGCATTACCGAGACGCTCCACACGGACAACACCCTTCAGCACAGCCTGGACGTCGTTGTTCGATTCCTTGTCGTACACCACACCAGGGCAGTCGACCAAAAAAATAGAGCGGGTCAGGGCTACGTACTGCCACACTTTCGTCTCTCCAGGAATTGGTGCCACTTTGCACACTGATTTTCTGCGGAGTGTGTTGATAAGGGAACTCTTCCCGACGTTGGGGTAGCCAATGACGCCAACTGAAATTGGGGTCTTGGTGCGCTTACTACCACGATGGGTCACGTTGTGCAACTTGGAAAACTGGCGCAAGAGGGAAATTAAATTTCCTTTGCCAAAAGGGTGGTTCACGCTGGCGTGAAATGCAATTGTCGGGTAGTCTTTGCTAAGAATTTGAAGCCAACGCGCAGTCGCCCAGAGCGGCACTAAATCGCACTTGTTCAGCACAAGAACAAAATGCTTGTACTTCTTCTCTCGACGCATCCAGTCTTCCAGGAAAGGGCTCCGGGTGCCTAGCGGATCGCGAGCATCCACCACGTACAGCACCACATCTGAGCTGTCAATAACCTTGTAAAGCTCACTCCAAATGCGATTCGACTGGCCCTTCGAGAGGAGGACGCTGTTTTTCGACTTGTCCGCCCGCGGATCATCTGACTTCTTCAGAAGACTGCGGTCGCGGCTCTGTTTGCCCTCCACGTACTCGTCGGCTTTCGTGCCAGCCTCTGCCACAAGGGATTCCAGGTTCACCGCGTTCAGCCGCACGCGCTTGCGACTCGCCTTGTCACCGAATGTCTTATCCCACTCCATTTCTTTGCGGATGCTGCCATCTTGCACCTTTGGCTCTTCAAGCAGACTGAGGGGCAGCTTCGATTGCTTGATGATTACACTGTAAGGATCCCTGTACTTGGCTCCCATCTCTGTGCGGAACTTTTGCAGGGCCTCCTGACCAATGGTGCGCGTGTTACCGAACCAGCGACGGTCAGGTGCGATACGGGCCATTTGTTGCTCGACTCGGTCAGATGCTTTCAAAACGCTACCCTTGACAATATGACCTTTTTCATCACGCTTGATTTTGGAGCCATACATTTTGAGGCGCTTGATCGTACGCTGGTCACGCAGACTCGTCTTGTTAGGGTCGGTCCGGCGGTTCGGGTTGGTTGGGGCCAACAGGCCCTTGCCTGCTTTCTTACCTGGCTTACCCATTGTCTTTTTGTGTGTTAATGTCGGGTTCTCGTTTTTTTGTTCTCTTGGGTGTCTGTCCGCGTCACGAGCAATACAATTGAGAAGCAAAGAGCAAAATTAATCGTAACTTACAGAGAAAAAAAGAACAGGCGACGCCAGAGCAACGCTGTGTATTGCAACAAGACGAATTGTAGTGGTCACCCGTGTGTTTTGGGACTGAAAGAAGCGAGACATCCATTTTTAAACAGTGAAATGCAAGAAAACAAGCAAAGACGCAACAACAGCAAAAAACAAAAGCAGAAGAGTCGATTAAATGTGGAGGAATGTTATGCGGATAGTGGGTGAGAAAGACTGAAGCAGGTGGCGTTTTGTATAGCATCTGCCACATGAATGCGAAAGCACGCGCTGGAAAAAAAGAACTAGCGAACATAGGAAGAGTCGGTTTTTTTTTTGTCCAGAGCATGCCCCGTGTGGTGATTGTATACTGTCTTCCAGGAGAAGGAGCCGTTTCACATAACCAGTGAGAGTGCAAACTGCTCGACCTCAAGATGATGAGAGACAACCAGCAAGAAGCGGTTCTGTTCATTGACTTCATCCGGAATTTCAGATGACACAGGAAATAATCTGGTGACAGCGAACGGCTATTCTCGTGCGACGTCTTTCCCTGTGCCCATGTGTGTGTGCATGTGCGTGCATGCGCTTTTGAATTTCTTTTTGTTTCAGTTGCAATTGGCATAGACATGGCCATTCACATTTTTTATCTGTTCTGCTATAACTCCGGAACACATAACACGAACAAAAGTGCGCTGCCGAGTACGGTGTGTGTCTGCGTACACACGGCATGCTTCGCCTTGTATCTTCTTTTCAGTTTTTTAAACTTTGTCATTTTCATTTCGTTTGGAACAGGGGTAAAAAAAAAAAAAAGAGGTCCATAGAATTCACTACAGCACTTCTGAGGGCTCCGTGGCCTTGTCAAACCAAGTGTATTGCTGGCTCACAGCGGCGCGGTCGTCATCAGTGACGGAGGAAGTGTCCTCCATGCCCATGATTTCCGTGAGCAGAGTCTCCTCGCTTTCGCTACGCAGAATGCAGCCCAGGCACATGCTCATGAAATCAACCAGGCCGATCATGCCAAACGTCTCTGCAGCGTTGAGGGTCTGAAGGAAGTACTTGCGGTTTTCAGCAGAGCAGATGTGGTGGCGATAAAAGTCGTTGTCCCACTTGTCCGTGGCAACGAACGCGAAGTCGGGGTAAATGCAAGGCTTCACAAGCTTGCTCTTTGCCTTTCCCTCAACGCCGTACTTGGCGGCCCAGCGAACAAGACTTTCCAGTGTCGCGGCGGGGTATTCGAAAACTTCACCAGACTTGACAAAGGGAACGCTGGCCTCCGACTTGGGGATAGCAACAACCTGGTCACCTTCGCACTCAATGAACACAGCATCAGACTTGTTAGCGGACTCAAGTTCGGGGGAACCCTTAGCGTAGACGGTCGTGCTGGAAGGCATCGCGTTGTCAGGCTTCTTTTGGTCGGCCATTTGTGTGTTTGGCGATTGTATTTTGTGTCGGAAAACGGAGGGGAAAAAGAAGGAACCAACGGCTTTCCTTGTTCTATTTTGTGTATATATTTTTTTTTCTGCAGGATGAAACAAAAAGGAAGGGTGTGTGGTGGTGGTTTTGGTTTGGTGTCATGCTTGCTGTGGTTTTGTTTGTGGTGGTGGTGTCGTCGCGTTCCGGGCGTGCGGGTGGCGCAGGGGCTTGTGCGGGTGGGGGTGGGGGTTCCCCGCGGCGCCACGCGCGCCTGCGCCCGCCCCCAAGGGGCGGTGCCCATGCTTCGGGGCCCCCCAGCCGGCGTGGGCGGGCCGCACCCGCCTCATACCGGCGCAGGAGGCGCCCCTGGGCCGCCCGGACAGTTGCGCCCACGGCGAAGGTGTTGGGGTGGAGAGGAGTTGTTTTTGGTGGGGCAGTGGGGCTTCGGCGTTGGTGGGATGGTTGGCCCCCACGGGCAGGGGCGTCAAAAAACGGGAAGGGTGTGGCTACGCGCAGCTGCCAGGTGCAGAGGCGATGGCGCTGCTTTTTGTGCGTGTCACATTTCATTTTGTCATTGTGGTAGGTGGCATTTCTCATCGCGAGTGCGCAAAACAAAAAGTCGGACCCCGGCGCGTGGAGAGGGGAAAATATATATGAAGAGGAAAAATATGAAGATGGAAAAACAAAAAAGTACTGAGAGGAAGCACTTTCTCCATGCTGACGGCACGCTCAGCTCTCCTTTTGGCTGACTGTGTCGCCAAGCTGCGGCGTGTCACGGAGGGTGACGGCGTCGCTGTTCAGTTTGTGCAGTTCAAAGACGACGATCTCATTTTCACCCACGCGGAGGAGCGGTGCAGGCAGATAAAGCGCTTTCTGCGGTCCCACATCCCAGTACCTGCCCAAGTTGAACCCGTTGATGTACACACAGCCCTTCACACCAGGGAACTCCACGAACGTGTCAGCGAGGTCGTCCTCCGTTGGTACCGTGAAGACGCCACGGTGAAACGCGGGCACCTCCGTGTCCATCGCGAACGCTCCGAACCGTAGGCCATCAATGGCACCGAGCGGCAGCGTCCACACGTCAAAGTTACACTGTTGCTGGATCGAGACACCGACGCCAGTGAGACCTTTGAGGTCACTGTCAATGTGAGGTCCGTAATTGATGCGTCCCATGTTCTCGACCAGCACGTCCAGCTGCGCGGGTCCGTCGACGCGGTCGATTGTCATGGGCACGGCGTGCTTCTCGTCGTTGCGATAGATGGTACCAATGTGCCGCCCATCCACGTACACCGTCGCACGGTCCCGAAGCCCGAAAAGCCAGCAGTTGATCTCCTTGAGCGGCCCCACCACGTGTGTGCGGTAGAGGATGAAACCATAGCTTTGACCGTAGTGCTCCATGTACTGCGGCAAGACCGAGTGGTGGCACGTGCCGACCTGACCAAGCTGCTCAAACAGTCGGGCCGTGCCAGTGAAACGGAGTGTGCCGCCGTAGTTAGCCTTGCGGGAGTACAGCCTGTCACGCGGCACGGGCGGCGGCGGAATGGCTAAGCCACGGTGCTTGTAGATGGCGGCCTGGCAGGCGAAGAACTTGTCGGTTGGGTCCCCCCACTCCGTCAGAGGGGAGTCGTAGTCGTAGCTCGTGACGGTGGGGGCATAGTCACCGCGCGTCGTGCCGAGTCCGTTGGCGCCGTTGAGGAAGCCAAAGTTGGTGCCACCGCAGAGCACGTAGAAATTCACGGAACCGCCTCGGGACAGCATCGCCTCCACCTCTGTCACGACCGATTCGGCGTCGCGGGTGTGGTGGTGCTCACCCCAGTGGTCAAACCAGCCATTCCAGAACTCCATGCAAAACAATGGCCCGCCTGGACGGAAGACCTCCGACACGTCAAAGGCCTCCTTGGTGCGGCTGCCAAAGTTGACGGTCTGCATCAGGTCTGGCAGCGTGCCACCGCGCAGCATGAAGTCAGTTGGGCCGTCGGATGTGAACAACGGCACGGTGACGCCACAGCCAAGAAGCGTGTCGCGCAGGTGTGCCAAGTACGCCTTGTCGCAGCCGTAGCTGCCGTACTCGTTCTCCACCTGCACAAGAATGACAGGCCCGCCGTTTGTGTGCAGCAGAGGCCGCACTTCCTCCATCACACGCGCGAGGTAGCGGTCCACGATGTCGAGATAAGGCTTGTTGTCGCACCGCATCCGCAGGTGTGGTACCGTCAGCATCCACGACGGATGCCCCCCGTTTTCCCATTCCGCGCAAATGTACGGTCCTGGCCGCACAATCGCGTACATGCCCTGCGCGTGCACCTCGCGGAGAAAGTTGGCGAGATGGATGGAGGACGCCGCAAAGTCAAACACACCAGGCTCCGGCTCGTGGAGGTTGTGGCAGCAGTAGGTCTCAATCGTGTTCAGGCCGAGCCACTTTGCCTTGGCGATGCGGTCTGCCCACTGCTCAGGACGAATGCGAAAGTAGTGGATTGTGCCAGAGATGATCTGCGTCGGTATGCCGTCGATGTGAATCTTCGCATCGTCCCCCGCTTTGACGGACAAGCCGGTGTGTCCAGCCATTGGCTGTGTGCTCAAAAAGAGAGGGAAAAGAGAGAGAGAGAAAAAAAGAGAAAAAGAGACGACGACAGAGAGAGAGAGAGAGCGCGCGATAGTCGAAACGAGGTGAGTCAAAACGACAATACAACAACAATAATGATAGCGATAAAGGTAAAACACTGGCGTACACAGTTTGTGTGACAGAAAAAAAAAAGATGGGTAAAGAAAAAGAAAAGTGTGGTGCTGTAAACGCGAGCAAACAGTAATAACAATAGAAAAAAAAACAGTAACACGACAAGGTAGAGGGCACTATTCACAACAGAATGCCCAGAGAGGAGAGGAACAGAGGGACAGAGAGCGAGAAATTTGAAACTATGGTGCACACACTATTCATATTAAAAGCGTTCCACGTGTCTTTTGACACTGTGCGGCAGCGACGTCGCGAGGAGAAGGCGTGGGTGAAAACAGCACAACACCAACAAGCGAACATAATAGTCATCCTCACAATTTGCTTTGATCAGTGCCAGAAACCATTGATATGCTGGCTTCACGAGTTTTTTTTTTTTTTTGCGATTGCTTTTCAGCGATTGTACGCGTTGTTTGCTTGTGAGCGACACCACGGAGCGCATGGCGACCAGATAAACACCACGACAGACACACACAGATTGCCGTTGTCCTCCCCGTCTCCCCTTCAGGCGAGGAAGTCCAAGGCCACCTCTGGCTTAAGTCCAGCCGACACCATCGCCGATGCAGCATGAGCCATGGACAGCCCAGTTCGTTGGGATGTCGCACGCAGTACTTGAGCCATAATATGCCAATCGGCAACCGGTTCTCCGCTGTCGAGACCCCGCACCACGGCAAGGGAGTCATCGTGTGTGTTCTCGGCCCCGTGCTGAATTGTGTTGCGGGGGTGTGCGGCGGAGGCCGCCTCTGCCACTAACTGCAGCGTCGAGTCGAGCAATTGAGTGCGGCTACGGACTCGCTCCGCAAGCCAGAGCGCGTCCTGCGAAACCGCTGTGTGGTACCGGCCTGCGAGGTAGCGGTGACGAATGCTCACGTAGTAGTCGACGGTCTGCTGCGTAACATCGTCCATCAAGGCCTGCGACGACATCACACACGCACTCAAGCTCTCAACAAGCGCCTCGACAAGATCAGACTGCAGTTCAGGGACGATACGCGGTGCCTCAAGCACCACCAGCGGCGAAGCCGTGTGGCCCAGCACGTCGTCCTCACGCGTCACCGGCACGGCGAGGGTGGTGGAGAGCGCCGCGGTGAGCAAGCTCAGCTGTTTCCAGGTGCGATCGGGGGCACGCACGATGCAAGAAATCATATGCGTCATCGCCTCTTCGACATCGCGCACCGTATGCTTGCCGCCAGACGGCGAAGGCGAGGGTGAGAACGCGTTCGTGGTGACCAGCGCCGCCCGTGCCCGTGCTGCGGCAGCGAGTGCGATGAGCTGGGCGTAGCGACACCGTTGTGTTGGTACCTGGGCTGCCCACAACACGGCGTCCTGCCACTCGCCTCGCGCGGCAGCCCAGAGTATAAGTGATTCACTCAAGCCACCACCGTCCGCCAGCACCCGCTTCGAGGACAGGCCCGTCTTGCTGGAGACATCGGCCGCGTTGGGACGGTCCGCGATCAGCCTTTCCAGAGCTGTGCGGCAGACAGCGTACACCGCCTCTGTCAGCGCGGGTGGTGCCGTCGCCGTTGGCGGCTCTTCACACACCTGGACAGAATCTGGTCGCAGCAATATGCGTAGCATACACCAATGCGTAGACGCCGTGGGAGGAGGAAGACAAGTGTTACTGTTGTCCTCTTGGCACGACGCCGCAGAGTCGAGCCACGCCTTGTACACGTCAATGGCAACTGGCCACGCACCAAGGGCAGCCAACGCGAGCATCGCTTCGTTGTACAGCCCGGCATCGCGCTGGTCCTCCAGAGCGACGACGGAAGCCACACCCTGCTGCAACGTATCCACGCCTTTCCCGTCGGTGTCGCACAGCACCCGCTGCACTGCCCCTGGCGACCCGCAGAGCAGCTCCAGGTACGCCTTCGGCTGGCCAATGCGGCGGAGATAGCGACCAATCTTTGCCAAGGGCACCACACACGCGTCTTGTGTGCCTGCGACGCGGGCGTTGTGTGTGCGAATGTTGGCCACCAGTGCTCTCCACGGTGGCATGTGCGTGTCTTGTGCGCTGGTCAGGGCAGATAGCCGGAGTGCGGCTTCCCACACGGCGCAGGCTATGTCGGGGCACACAGAGGCGGGTGCGCGGGCAAGAGGTGAGACCAGCTGAGTCAGCCAGGCCGCGGCTGCGGCAGTCACAGGATGGGGATGCACACCTCGCTCGTACGCCCGCGTCGCGCCGTCCACCCAGCCCCGCAACGACCCAGCTTGAGAGGACACGGCCTCGTCGTCGCCGGGTGGGCTGCATCCAAGAAAGACATGCACTGGAATCTGCTGCACAAGCGCCACCGCACGCTCGGGTCCTGCTCTGTGACCGGCAAGAATAGACTCAACAAGGCCAGGAAAAGCCGCAGCCACGGCAGGGTCACGTTGGTGCCCGGAGAGGAGCTCCCACGCAGCTTGGGCGCATCCTGCACTGGCCAAACCTGCGGCACAGTCCACGATGGACTCCACCGGCGCCGTGTCGCCATGTGTGACCTCGCGCAGCACCAACAAGGCCAGCTCTGGGCCGGTGAGCGCGAGCAGCGGTGACGTCAGGAGCGCCTTCACATGCCATGGCTGGAGACGCACACCGTGCACCTTGGCCTCCGCCAGGCATTGCACCTGCTCCACGAGCAAACCTTCCAAACCGGGATGAAGCGGTCCTGGACAGACGTCACGTGACGAGGGCAGCGAGGTGTGCGTGGACATGGCCTGGGTGGCGGCCCCGTAGACGCGCAGCACATGGCCGAGCACCGTGCTTTTCATGGTGGTGGTGCCCGTGGCGAGGAGGCGCCAGCGCAGCTCACGCACAATACGGAGGCCCTCGCGGTTGCACTGGAAGCCAGGCGGGCCAAACAAGTGTGCCTCCGCGACGGTGTCGAAGAGACGTGTTCGGCTCGCGGCGGTGTTGATGGCCGCGCCAGAGGGGCGTGCCATCGCCTGCAGCGCCTGGAGCCACGACATGAGGTGTCCTCGTCACTTTTCTGCCTTCTTTTTGTTCTCTCTCTCTCTCCTGTTGACCAGGGATAGCGGTGATGTGGATCAACGACAACAACAACAACAAACCACTGTCACATGACCACAACCACGATATGACAGCATTGATGTGTACAGGCGACACGCACGCACACACACACAAAAGGAAGAGAGAGAGAGAAAGAAAGAGTGGGTATCGTGTAGTAGGTCCATTTTTTTTTTTGGAGACGTTTCACTGGGAGCCCCAAGAAGAGAAGCTTTGCGCGCAGCAATCAAGTGCGACGGTCGTCCCATGGCAGGGCAAATTACAAGTGATGCGCAACAGAATGCACCTACTGTACGTGGTGAGTTGTGGACCGTGAAGTTACATTTTGTGCCGATGTCTCGTCTCTCCCTTTTTTTTTTTGTCTGTCTGTCTTTTTTTTCCCCTTTCTTTGTGCACACGTGTTTGGTTAATGGAGTGAGACATGCGGTGCGATAGATGCGAGAAAAGAGCACATTACGGTGAGAAGGGCGCCGACACTAGAAGAAGAGGACAAAAAAATGATCTGCAGTTTTCTATCGTCTCATCTGATCTTGTGCCTTGTGCGCGGGCGGCGCGGGGGGGGGGGGGGGAGGGGAGAGCCTTTACTGACGCACCTTCCCTGGAGAGACCTTGGTTTTGATACGGTGCACAGGGACATCTGCGAGCTCTGCCTTGGTGAACCGATCCTTCAGCACACCACCGACACCACTCGGCTGACGCGCCATGCCGACATGCTCTTCGCGTAGTGCGGCGGCGGAGACGGTGCGGCACTCGACTGTTCGAAACCCATCCATGGTGCGCACCACCTCGTACTCGAGCTCGTTGGCACTGCTGGAGGGCACCGGGGCGGCCTCTGTCTTGACTGGGCGGCAGCTGCGCACCCACCAGTGATCAGACATTCCCGTGCCCACGAATGGGTCCTGCTTGACGTCGAAGCCGTATGGGTTGCCTAGCGCGTCGCACCCGTGCAGATAAATAGACGCGACAGACCCCACCGGCGCCTCCGCAGGCGCGTCATCGTCGACAGTGAAGATGATTTCCGCGACGGCCTTGCCGCGTTGGTTGCCATCACGACACAAGTGACGCGCACGGGCATTTCCGCAGTACGAGTTGTCGCCTGTCAACGTCACAAAGGCGTCGGCAGGCGGCTGCCGAACTACCGCAGGGAGCTCTCCCGCTGGTTGATGGCCTGTGCACACCACATGCAGCCCACCCGAAAGCAGAAAGGACACCACTGGCAGCGCCGCGTACGACGGGCCGTCTTGATGGACGGGGGACGCCACGGTGACGGAGTAGGGCACGACCTCACGCGGGTACACGTAGGTGCGAAGCGGTTCTCCAGTGCACGTGCGGAGAGCTTCTTCGGTGCGCACTGTCGAATTGCCAGTCCACCAGTAGGTATTCCACTGTTCCCAGCAGTCCTGCTTAAACTGCTCCAACGCACGCAGCCAGCCGTGCACGTCCTCGTCGTCCTCGCTGGGGTCACGCAGCTGCGCGTTGGCCTCATGGGCAGCCTCTGCGAGAGGCCCCACGCGTGTCCACGCGGTCTGAGGGACGTCGACGGATGTCGACGGGGTGATACCCAAGTTGTGCTCCGTGAGGCCGCCGTGGACGAACAAGATGCCATGCAGGCACTTGGAGAGCACACCGTGCTGCATGTAGGCGTGGTACACCCCGCCGGGCTCCGCCGCTCTGAAAAAACTCGACGCCACTTCCCCGTCTGTGACCAACGGCCGCACACCCTTCGCCGTGCCGCACCCCTCGAGCGCATCTGGTTTTTTGAGCCGCGGCGAAAGCACAAGATCGCGCACAAGGGCATCCTGGCCAGCCGCACGCAGGCGGGCCAGCTCAGTGCGGCGGTGCTCGAATGCGTTGGGGCTGCCCATCTTGTACGTGAGTGCCCACTTGAGCATCGTCACCGGTGTGGGCGTCATCGCACCTGGCGTTTGTCTTTTTTGCGCTTTTTCTTCTCCTTCTTCTTCTCTCTTTTCTGCGTCTTGTGGAGCGGTTGACGCACCGCTGCCACCAATCGAGGCAGTACCCAGAAAAGTGCCGTAAGAAACAAAGCCGACCCCGCCTGGTCGTGCCGCGTGGAGGTGAGCGGGGAACAGGCAATTCCCCACGTCATCCGCCGTCATCGCTTCGGCAAACGGTGCGGGGGGCTCGGTGGGGGCGGAGGCGCCGCTCATGGCCGCCATGGGGGCCATCACCATCTTGTTGAGATCCCGATTGCCCAAAATGAGATGAACGCGATCCGGGTAGCGGCGCTTGAAGTCGAGAAGGGCCTGTGCAACGGAGAGGTCAGGACCGTGGTCGAAGACATCTCCGCCGTACACAAAATGCGCCGTGTCATCTTTGAAGCCGAGCCAGTACTGCTGCGTCAACTCTGCCACCGTGAGCACTGGTGTCTGGCTCGTGGAGTGAAGCTCACAACCATGGCTCTTCTCGTCAAGCGCGGCCTCTGGTTTGGCACCCAACGCACTGGCGCTCGCTCGTCTGTTTACTTCGGCAGCGTCGCGTCTCTCCCACTGCACAACCTTACTCATCGAGACGAACCGCTCAAAGTACGCCATATCGCCCTCCACATCCGTCACGAAACTGATCCGCCTAAGTGAGCGGTATGAGCGGCGTAACATGACTCTTCGAGGTCACCGGGACAACCAAAATAATAATAATAATAATGATAGTATATATATATATATATATGTATAGACAAATAAACCGACTCAAGAATCAGAGACGGCAACGCAGGGTGCAGGGATAGTAAGCCGTAAAGAATGAAGCAATTAGCCACCACACCTGGTCGCATCGAAGAGAGAGAATAAAAGCCACTGAGAGAGAGAGAGAGGCGATAAGTAGACGTGAACACTGAATACACTTATACGCACACGGAAGATTGCACGCACGCATATCGCAATCACACGCAAACACACGAAGAGTCGATGCCGTGATGTGTCGCCTTCAAAGCAGACAATGGTTACGTTGCGAGGGTGAACACAAAAAGCAGCGCATGTGACAACGCATTGGCACCACCGTTGGCCAGCGAAAACGCCAACCGTCCCCACAATCAGGACGAAAGAGAAAGCGAGAGAGAGAGAGAAAAAGAAGAGATAACATGATTATGTGAGCCCCTCTTATTTTTTTTTGTTGCCCTCCCGAATTGTGCATTGATTTTTTTTTTTTTTTTTTACCTTGTAACTGTGTCGAGCCCACCTGTGTGCGCATGTGTCAGTTTGACATTGACTTGTTAGTCTACATCTACATTGTGACGCCGTACACGGTGATGATGCAGTACGCCGCCTTGTTCTCCGCCTTGTGTACATAACATGCATCGCTGGTCGGGTTCCACGAGCACGACGAGATCGCCGCAAGCCCTCCACCACCCATCTTCTGCAGAATGGTGACCAGTGCGATATACTTGCGAGGCAGCTTCGCCTCCTGCGTCAGCCGCTGCACGACGAGATCGCTGATCGAACTCACAATGGACGGCACTTTGGCGTGATTGTACCGAACTTCCGGCATGAAATGTCTAGCGGCTACTTCTTCACAAATGATCGCTGCATCGTCGGCCAGCGTAATGTTCTCGTTAGACATTTTTTTTTCTATATACGAACCTGTGTATCACGTGCCCTAATTGAATGAATTCACAGCACTCTCGCACTCTCTCAATGCAGACAAGCGCGGAAAGAACAATAAATAAAAAAAATAGTAGCACTATTGTGTATGCGTGCTCAGGAATGCATGTGGTTGCGAATGAGGGGGTCAGGGAGAAAGAGAGAGGAAAGAGAAGTATGAGTACGACAATTGTAGGCAATATATATATATATATAT
>JASANS010002237.1:548-15575 GCA_030849605.1 Wallacemonas sp. 195SL | reverse complement strand
AAAAAACTCAAAGACATCACGCAGTCCCGGCTGATGCATCAGAGGCGATACGCTCAAGCGCGCAGCGGACGTAGCCTTCCCGGCGAGGATCGAGCTCCATCGCACGGTGGAAGTGGAGGATTGCGCCTTGAGTATCACCCATGCACTGCAGACAGCGCGCCAGCGTCACTTGCACCACCGCCTCCGACGGGCGCTGTCGCTGAAGCGCAAGAAGCGACGTGTAAGCTTCTTGCACACGACCGAGTCTCAGCAGCACGTCCGCGCGTTGGTGCAGAGCGGCGAAGCTGTTGTGAGGGTGCTGGGCGATGGTCCGCTCGTAAATGACAAGGGCATCGGTCAGCTCCTTGTGCGTGGCGTCGCTTCGGTGGTAGGTCGCGGTAAGGCGGTTCATGATGGCCGGCAGAGGGTTGATCTCAATCGCAAGCCGGAAGCAGTTCCGCGCTTCGGGCAGCTGTTCATCCCGCAGACACCGCTCACCGATGCCCGCGAACGCCATGTAGTGCCGCGGGTCCACTGTCAGGGCTGCCTTGAACGCTTCGCTGGCAGCGTCGCGCTGTCCCAAAGCGAGCAGTTCATAGCCGCGTAGACAGTGAGCGTAGGCCAGGGTCTGATCGACGTGTGAGGCCCGCTCCAGCATCGCCACCGCATCGTGCGGCATCTTGGACAGACTGTAGGTGTTGGCCACGACGCAAAGCGTGACGGCGGAGAAGGGGGTCTTGTCGAGCAGAAACTGCGCGAGCGAGCCCAGCCGCGAGACGTCCCGGAGCTGCCAGAGCGCGGTGCTGTAGTAGATGAGTGCGCGGTCGTCCAGCCGCCATGGTGCCCCGCGTACGGCGTGGTCAAACGCGGCCGCGCTCTCCTCCATACGCCCTGCATGGAACCACGCCAGACCCCGCTGCAGCCACACGTAGGCCGAGCGCGACTCTGACCACGCTGTGCTCGTGCGCGCGCCTGGAAGTGGGTGAGCGGCGGTGGAGACGGCCCCCAGCGTCGGCAGCGCATCGAGTGCGGTGAGAACATCCGTGCAGCGGTATGTGCGCTGGAGGTAAAGCACACGTGCGTGACTGCGAAGGAAGGCGTTTAGCGGAGAGGTCGAGGAGGATGACAAGACGGGGGCTGCGCTGGCCGAGGCAGGAAACGTGCGCGCGTCGACAGGATCCCGTCGAACACTGCGGCGCAAAGGGGCGTGTGGGGATTGCTTGTCTTCGTTGTTCGCCTCTGCCTCCTCGTTGAGCCTCAACGACGAGCCCCCATCAACAGCCGCACCTGGTCTCCTCACCAAGACGCGGTTGAAGGCGTCATCGCTGAAGAGGTCCTCAACACAGTTCGACGGGGCCTCGCGCATGTGCTGCGTGTACCTGTCAAATGCCGCA
The DNA here is from genome assembly GCA_030849605.1 of Wallacemonas sp. 195SL. NCBI lineage: Eukaryota > Euglenozoa > Kinetoplastea > Trypanosomatida > Trypanosomatidae > Wallacemonas > Wallacemonas sp. 195SL. The sequence continues at coordinate 14,202 of JASANS010002237.1, read as the reverse complement.
ATCAAGGTGGGGTCCCGCCGCGCGGAGGTGAAGAAGTACTCGCTCGTGTCCTGACGCTGAAAGAAGCGGGTGCTGCAGTAGCCAAGCCAATAATCGACATCTGCCAGCCGCTCTTCCATGTTGGCGAAGAAGTCGACGAGGCTGTCTTGAGCGTAGAGGGCCGCCAACGCCCCTGTCAGGCGCGTCCCAGATGTCTCGCTCGTCGCCGTCTCTTCAGCCGCGTTGAGTGAGGCGGGTCCAAAGGCACTCTGCAGCACCGTCGAGACCACGCGCAGCTCCGCCAGTACCTTGGCCCCTTCACGGAAGCGCTCCTTTTGTGCGCAGGTCACGGCGAACAGGTATTGGCACCACCAGCGTGATGCGACATCTACAACCACGGCCGCTGCCGCAGCTGGAGGTGACTGCCTCTGCAGCGCGGAGGGCTCGTCATCGAGGGAAAGCAAGTCCACGCTATCGGCGCGGCGGCTGTGGCCATCACCGTCACCGCGGCCTGCGTGCGGAAACGAGGCCTGAATGCGCGTCAGAAAATGGGGTGACAGCACTTGGTTCGCCTCCAAGGGGAAGAAGGGGTAGTGAAGTTCTAGCAGTTGGTTCGCAGCCGTACGAAGATCTCCGCCGGTCTCCGTGTAAGTGTGGGCCAGGAGATGGAGGTGATGGTAGCTGCTTTCGAGCTCGAAGAGACGCTCCGCGTAGAAGCGGGCGTTATCGTAGTGGTAGCGCGAGAGACTACTCCGGACTTGCTGACGGAGGGCGGCGAGGAGACGCGGTACGTCTTCAGGGGCGACAGTCGGGGCGGGCGCACGCTGTGTGGCGTGCTGTGCTGGCCGTGTGAAGGGGCCAGCAGAGGGGGCCCCGGGAAAGAAAGCGCCTTCGGGAGGTGGCGTGGATGCCATTGCCAGATTCACGAGCAAACAGTTGCAGTCAAAAAACTAAACTAAACAAAGGACGGAGAATGAACGACGCCAAAGGGGTATCGCGCTAGAAGAAAGAGGGAGAAAGAGAAAGAGAGAGAGAGCAAAAGCAAACAGAGATGCACATGTATAAAGTTGAACAGGAAAGAATATGACAGGGTATAATGTTGTATTTCTAGATGTGCGATGTGCACAGAACCGTGAAAACGCCATATGAAGAGACGGTTACAGGAATAATTTTTTTTTGTTGCTCGACAGCCACACGTCTTTCTGCCCCCCCCCCTTAGAGTGTGATTGAGAGAGTGCGATGAGCAAGAATGATCATGTAAAGACGCATTGTTGCCATACCATCTCCTAGTATAGACACCAGTACAAAACACAACTGCGTGCCTCGACACAATATAGGGTGAGCTTCTTGTGCCTTCCCCATCTCCGGGCTTTTCTCTCCGTTTCTGAAAAGTGTTCTCATATGCTCAGCTGAGCTGAGCTCCAGCGAATGATTTTTTTCTTTGTGCAAACGTGTGTATTAGCTCGCGTCAGATTCTGATCGGTGTCTACAGATGACGAAAGTGTGGCGGTACGGGCAAGAGGTAATGTCGCTTACCTTTGCTTGTCGGGACTTTCCACGGCAATCGCCGTCTTCATTCTTGTCTATGTGAAAAAAAAAAAGAGAGAGAGAGATGCATAAAAAAAAAGCTGGAAAAGTCTATCCGCAAGAAAGAAAAACACGTTCAAGCACAGCAACAATGCGCAATCTAATGTACACGTGAGCCACAAAGACCAAAGAAAGCGAGCGAGCGGGAGTAGGGGGGGGGGGGGGAGATGAAATGCGACTATCATCCTTCTCCCTCTTTGCCTCTCTCTCTCCTCACCCACTTTTTTTTCTTTCTTAATCTAACTCTCACGCATTGGTGAACTAGGCGTGCACCTCGACTTTATTCTCCATTCGGAATACCTCCGAGTAGCCCTGCGTGTTACGCACTTGGTAGAGTACGTTGGCGTTATTGAACATGCCATCCTTCAGTGAGACCAACAGGAATTGCGACTTGGGGAAGTAAATCTGAAGCATGCGGCCAATATTCTGCGTGTGGCTAGGATCGAGTGCGGCATCGACCTCATCCAAAATGTAAATCGGTGCCGGACGAACACGGAGAATTGCGAGAATGAGACACAGCGCCAGCAGCGATCGCTGCCCGCCGCTCAGCTCCGACAAGGATTGCTTCTCCTTGCCGTTGAAGCAGACACGCACACCAACCCCGCTAAGGTGGCCATGCTCATTTCGTTCCTCGCTCAACTCCGCCGTCGCGCCAGGGAGACAGGTCGAGAACAACTTGCCGAAGATACTGCTGACGACGGTCACCATGCGGTCCAGGGCGTGCCACTTTTTATCCTCAATGCCCAGAATGCAGGCTTGAATGGCTTCTTTGTCCTCACCGAGGGCGGCACGCTGGGAGACGAGTTCGTCGAATTCCTTTTTGCGGTCCTCGTAGAGAACACTCGCTTTTTTGTTCATGCGCTTGGACATCACAGCAGATTGCGCCTCTGCCTCACGGAGCTCCTGCAGCGTCGCGGCGGTGCGGGAGGTATCGGAGAAGTAAAAAGGACCCTCAGAGGCGCCAAAGCTCGTTTTTTCCTGCGCGATCCAGTTGTGGCGCCGCTCTTCCTCGCGTGTGAAGCGACGGAGCTCCTCGAGCTGCTTCTGTAGTTCGCGCATGTCTACTTCGGCGTTCTTGACGAGGTTGTCAAGGTTCATCTTCTTCTCCGTGATGCGGCTCAGCTCCTCTTGCGTTTCTTCAATCTCCTTCTCCAGGCGCTGACGCTGCTCCTCCACACGCTGAATGCGCTCCTGCACGTCAGCCAGCACCTTCTTCGTCTCGTCAATCTGAGCCATAACGTTGGCCTTCTCGCTCTGCTGCTGCGCGAGCTCCTCCTCGGCTTCGCGCTGCTTGTTGGCAAGGTCGATGGCTTGCTGCTCCGTGTCTGCCTCGAGCCTCTCGAATTCGGCGGTGCCCTGCTCTTCTTCCTTCGTCAGCTTCACCAGGTGCTTTTCGGCCTCCGTGAGTTGCTTCTGCAGCTCCTTGCGAGCGCTGTCCGGGTCAACGGCGTCCTCCGCGTCAATCTGCGCACGCCGCGCAAGGAGTACCTCGGTTTGCTTCTCCGCTGCATGCAAGGTTTCCTTCTGCTGTCGTAGTTGCGCCTCGACGTCTGTCATCACGGACTTGGAGTTTCCCTGCGCGACGTCCAGCCGCTGCTTGGCGACCGCCAGGCCTTCCTCCGCGGCGCGAAAACTGCGAATGACATCGACGTGCTGCTCCAACTCGCGCTTGAGACCGTAGTACTCCCGCTCCAGGCTGTCGATGCGCTGCTGCGCGGCGGTGATGGGAGCCTTGCGGGATTGGTACGCCTTGAGCTCCCCGAACACATCGCGCAGCTGGTTCATGCTACCGCCGGACATGAGCCCGCTCGGCTCGGCGACTTCGCCATCGACGGTGACCGCCTTCACTCGCACCGCAGGGTTGTACGCGAGCTCTTGTGCCAGCTTCAGACTTGAGCAGACGAAGAAGCCACTGTAGACGAAATCAGCTAACTGGTGAAAGCGATCCTCCTTGACGAGGGTGAGGTCGCGTGCGACGTGCACGGACTCGCCCATCGCTGCGGCAATGCGCTGTGCCTCCTGCACCTTGGCCGACTCAATCCTGCGCGGCTGGAAAAGCTTGTTGAGGGCCATGAAGGCTGTGCGCTGGCGCAGCCCGTGCTTGATGATATCCTCCGCCACCGCGTCTGTCTCGACCACCACGCGCAGAATCTGCTGCTGCGCGCCGACCATCAACGCCGTGGCAAAGCGCGCCTCCTTGGGCATGACGAGTTCACCCACGCGACCGAATACTTTCTTCTCAATCCCCGTGGCACAGGCGCGGCGGTCGTAGTCGACGTCGAAGGAGCGTGCCCCGGCGTGCGACTCGCGCTGAAACTGGTCGTAGGCCACGTGAAATGCACGTTTGGCCTCCGCGATCTCCCCCTCCAACGCCGCTTTCCGCGTCTCCTTCGCCTCCAGCGGTGCGTACTTGAGAGCTGCCCGCTCATACGTGACAGAGGCGGCGTCAACGGCGCTCTGTAGCTGCTCCAACTGTGTGGTTTGCTGGGCACGTTGTTTCTGCAGCCGCTGCAGCTGTGAGGTGAGGTCGGCGATGTTCTCCTGGCATCGCCGGATCAACGTGGCCTGGTGGAGTAGATCGCGCTCGATGCCGGCGCGCTCCTCCGCGAGGGACACACCTGAGGCACCCGCCTGCACGCCTGACTGCACGAGCTGGATAGCTTGCTTGAGCTTCGCGACCTTCTCTCGCGCATCCTTCAGATTCTGCATCAGCGCCTCGTGGGCTTCACGGCGGCCCTGAAACGCTTCCTGTCCTTTCCTCTGCTTTTCCTTGTCGTGCTGCAGTGTACGCAGGGTCTGCTCCAGTTGCTTGAGCTGCTTTTGGCAGACGGCAAGCTGGGTCTGCTGGCGACTCAGCTGCTTCTTGAGGTCGTCTTCCTGCTCGCGCAACGCGTTCGCGGCCTCTGAAGGGGCACCAAGGCTATCTTGAAGGCGAATGTTGCGACGTGTCAGCTCGTCCTCCTGCTGCGGCAAGTCCACCTGCTGGGCCTTGGCGGTAGCGATGCTGTCCTTCTTGGTCTCGAGGGACTCCTGAACGGTGTCCAGCTCGTTCGACTTGGTGAAGTAGTCGAAGGCGATGCGAAACTTGCGCTTGGTCTCGAGGCCCTCGCTGAGCTGGAGCAGCCGGCGATACTCTTCTTGATCGGCACGCATGGCTTCCAGCATGGGACCGATTTGCGTTTCAATGTTCGTGTCGATCTCTTCGATCTTCTTCTCCTTGTTGCGAATGAGCGTCTCTGCGGTGCGGCGGCGGTGATCGAAGGCTTTGGTGCCGACGGCTTCTTCAATCAGCGAGAGGATATCTTGTGAGCGCATGCCGATGAGCTTGTGCACGGTACCCTGCAGCACCATGAAATGCGGGTTGTCCACATTCAGGCTGATGCTCTCAAAGAAACGCTTGACCTTGCTCTGCATGGAGACGGTGTTGTTGAAGAAGAACTGCTGTTTGCCGCCGAGCTTGATCTGGCGACCAACGGTGATGACGGGGTAGTCCTCACAGCTGTAGCCGGGCGGTGCTGTGGCGGGGTCGTCGTTGATGAATTCAATCGTGACCCGTGCCGCGTGCACACCCGTCGTGCCGGCTCGGAAAATCAGCTCGCGCGGGTCTTCGGCACGGACCTTTTTGAGGTTCGTGATTCCCATCACAAAGCAAATGGCATCAAAGATGTTGCTTTTACCGCTGCCGTTGAGACCGGTGATGGCGTTGAAGTGTGGGCTGAGATCGGCCAGCTCTTTTCGATGGGCGTACGACTTGAAGCCGTCAATGACAATCGACTTGACACGCATGCTTCCACCTTTTTGTTGTTGTTGTTGTTGTTGTTTCTGTTCGGCTTTTTGTTTTGTTTTTGAATGTGTCTTTGCCCCTGTGTACTTTTCTTTTGTGCTTGGTTGCACGCGAGAGAGAGAGAGAAAATCTAAGAGTGAAATAAGATTGTGAGTAGAAACCGAACCACACGCGACGAAAGCGTACGTATCTATGAGATGATGTAAAAAAAAAGGAGAGAATATGCCACTCCTTTTGATGTTTTTCTTTTCCTTCTAAGTTCACTGCGAAAGTTGAAGAGCGAGAATGTCGGAAATAAGAACAAAACAATATTGAGTGACACCGATTACAAGAGATGGAGGAAAAGGAAGAGTAGAGTAGCTTCATGAAGGTGTGTGTAGGTGCACGGAGAGTGCTCCACACTAGAGAGAGATAGAGTTTTGCGCGTGTCAGGAAAGGTTCTTTCACGCAGTTTTTTCGCGGAACTCTCGCAAGCGCTTGCGACTGCGGAGAAAACGAAGGAAAACACAACATATTCTGGTTTATAGGCTGCAGCATTTGTCATGTTTTCTCTTTCTCGAGGGGAAACCCAGCATGCACACGATGGCCTGCGGGAACTCAATTTCTATTCATGTGACGGGGCTGCCCCATGCGAGATCCCGTTCGCATGAAAACAAGTTTATCACGCTCTTTTTGATGTCATTTTTTCTTTCAGCAATTTTTTTTTTTTACTTCCAACACAATACCCCAGCCATTGTCAACACAGCAGTGAAACACGCCAACAACAACAATCCTGCACGGCACGCAGAGAATGAGATATAGAACAAGGAATGAATGAAACAACAAACTAACAAAAACAAAAAAGTGAATGAAAACGAACAAAGCTTACAAAAAAAAAAACGCAAATATGACTACGCGCAGCAACAACAAAAAAGAAAAAGTGACCAAAAAAGCAGAAGGGTATAGCATAAAGGTAGAGCGATGGTGGAGGCTTCGGTAATGAGGGAAACAACAAACAGACAAACACGCGAGCAAAAGTTTGTTTCACGTGGACCGCAGACAGGTTGCTTTTGGTTTGCTTTATCCAGGCTCGTTCCTCCCAGCCCTTTCTCGCTTCCTCTTCCTCGTCTACAGGGCATCAGAGACGACATCCTTCAAGAAGGGATGCTCGAGCATCTGCGCCGCGGTCGGCCGCTTCTTTGGATCTCGCTCAAAACACTTCTGAAGAAGATCCATGAGCTGCGGGTCGAGGTCTTTTGGGATCTCCGTCGGCAGGCCCGTCGAGTTCGCGATCTTGTACACCGCAGCCCACATCGAGTTGCACTCCGGCCATGGTGGCTTGCCGGTGATCATCTCAACGATGGTGCAACCGATTGACCAAATATCGCTCTTCATGCCGTACCCGCCTGCCTCGCACTTGATGACCTCTGGCGCCATCCAGTACGGTGTGCCCACCATGGTGGAGCAGCCGTGCGTGGCGCTGCAGACGTCATCGATTGCCTTGCTGCATCCGAAGTCGGCCAGCTTGACGATGCCATCGACGGAGACGAGCACGTTGTCTCCTTTAATGTCACGATGAACGATACCGCACTCGTGCAAGTACTTCACGCCACACACCATCTGGTAGGTCCACTGCTGCATTGTGATTTTGGGAATCGATTTGAATTTCTTGACGAAACTGTTGAGGCTTCCACCGCTGACCATCTCCATGAATATATTGATACTCTTGTTCGCATCGTCCTCCAGACTGCCGTAGTACTGCACAATGTTGGGGTGGTGCAGGCGCCGCATGAGGGCGATTTCGTTCTTGAGCTTGTCAATCTCGTCCGGCTCGGCGATGGCACCGAGCTCGACGACTTTGCAGCACACCGTGCGGCCATTGCGCAACAGCGCCTCGTAGACGGCACCGAAGCTGCCTTTGCCGATGATCTTCATCTGTGACCACCCGACCAAGTCCTGTTCTGCGATGAGAGTCTGGCGCGCGAGGGCCTTCGCAAAAGGAGAACTGGGCCCATCTGCGCCCAATGTGCTGGCGCCGGGGAGGGCGACGGTCGTGGCCGTCGTGGCCGTCGTGGCCGCCGCCATGCCCTCCTGCTCACTCGTGTCAGCACCCGCCTCGACTGCGGCCTTGGTCGTACGCGCTTGGGCCCCACCCGCAGTCTCCACCGCTCCGGCAACAGCGGGGGCGTTTGTCGTGGTTGTGTCTGCCGCAGGCTGCGATGCGGAGGCGGGTGCCGACTGTTCCTCGTCATCGAGGATGGAGATGGTTTTGCCGCGCGCCAACGCATCCGCCGCGGCGGCGAGACGCTGCAGCTTCTCGCCATCCAAAGGCTGCAGCGCGGCAGAGAGCTCATCAGGCAGCTCCTCGTCATCAAAGTCGATGCCGATGGCCTTGTGCAGGAAGGACTGCCCCTCCTCGTGCTCCCCATTCACAAAGGTGCCAGCGATCCAGTCACCATTGGCAAGGTATTCGCAGCCCTCGCCGTGCTTGAGGCCGTTCTTGAAGGTACCAATGTAAGTCGCGCCATCTGCCCAGTAGTACTTGCCGCGGCCGTTCGGCTTCCCGCCAGAGAACTCGCCATCGTAGACGTCGCCGTTGGCGTTTGTCTGCACGCCTTTGCCCTCTTTTTCGTTCCGAATGAATTCTCCCTCATAGCAGACCCCAACAGATGGCTCCAGCAGCTTGCCGTGGCCGTGTCGCATGCCGGCCAGCCACTCGCCATCGTATATATTACCCCCTGCATACACCATTCGGCCTTGGCCCTGCCTCATGTCATCTACCCAGTCGCCAAGGTACACGCCGGTACTGTCTTGCATCTCTCCATAGCCGCTCATGTACCCATCTTCGTAGCTACCCTTGTAGTAGTCTCCATCTGCCCACGTGTAGGCGCCGTAGCCATCCATGCGATCGTCAAGCCACTCTCCACAGTAGCGGTCACCCGTCGTCCACACCGCCACGCCGTAGCCCGCCATGCCTTCCTCGCTGTCAACCGTGCCGATGTATACGCCTTCGTCGAAGGAGATTTGTACAATCTCAGATCGCAGGTAGGTATCCCTGTAGGGGATGAACGTCTGCGTGCTGCTCGTGGCCGCGCCGCCTGAGGACGCGAAGTGAAGTGGTTCTGGTGCCTCAAGCACGTACGTGTCCGTCACCGTGGCGGGGTCGATTAGTTGAAGTAGTTGTGCGCGAATTTTGTCAATGCAATCGGTATCTTCAGACGCCTTGCGAAGGCTTCTGGGGGAGGGCAGTGGGGGCAGACTTGACATTTCTCCACTCAGGCTCTGCACCGGCGCCTCCTTGTTCTTTGTCACAGGCGCTGCCGCGGGGAAGTTCACGGCATCTGCGTGCTCCTGCTGATTCAACGCACTCAGTGTTGGGGCATGGAATGTAATCGCCTCGCCTGCGCTACCTTGGAAGCTATTTGTGATGACAGGTGATTTGTTCATCCCGCCTCAATAAATAGAAATGATAATAAAAACTACAACAGCAACAAGAGAGAAAAGGGATGGGCGTGGGCCAACGGATACGAAATGTAAATAACAGGAGAGGAAACCGATCAATTAAAAAACGAAAAAAAAAACGAAAAATTGCAAACACAGGTCGCAGCTACGATAAGACGCGAATGCACACAACACGCTAATACAAACACACACACACTCTAAATAAATAGAGGGCCTCGATGCAGTCCAAAATCGACAAAATAGCGTCTTTTCTTTCTTTCTTTCTTGTCTTTTTCCCCCGTGTGAGTGAGAAAAAAAAAGAAAAAGAAAGAAGAACAATGAAAAAAGAAGAGTAGAAGAGCAACAGTTCGTATAAATTACTCTTTATGCGCTATCTCCGTCAAACAGGCACCTTAGAGTACTTTGAGTCTCCCACAACACTGTCTTTTTTGTGTGCTTTCCTTCTTTAAGCGAAAGACAAACAATGTAGAGAAGCAGAAGGAAAGTGAGCGAGAGAAGAAGCCATGGCAGTATGATGATTGGTGGCGAGAAGCCAGCCGCGAAAGAACAGGTATCGGTATCTCACCTCGCGCCTGACCGTGCGGGCTGTGTTGCGGCGGAGGCACCGTTCTGATCAGTTCAAGTCCGTGCCCCCCTCCCCCCCCCCTTTGAGACACAAGCACAGCGTGGTGCGCTCAAGCCACCAGAATGAGGGAGGGGAAGGGGGGGGGGGGGGAGGGGGGCGAAGAAACGAAAGAAGGACACAGAGAGAGAGAGAGAGACGTGCGTGTCACGCACCAACGCCACGCCGATGCACGACAAGCTCATTCTTTTTAAGTAATGATGGCCAGTGCGACTCTGTCGAAGGGCACAAGATGGCTCCACACTTGACATTTGCACGTATTTTTGTTTTTGTATTAATTAATTTCATTTGTGCGGCATAAAGTATGCGGAGTGCGGTTGCGCAGCTCCATATTCTAAAAAAGAGAGAAAGAAAAAAAAAACGTCTTTGCTTTATCTTGACAACGGTACACACAACAAAAAAATTTGAAAGTATAAGAGAGAAAAGAAAAACAAGAACAGATAGAGCGACAGTTGATGTGGGAACGTGTGGTGCATGCACACAAAAGTAACGCCGTGTCTTTTGCTTTTCCTTTCTGTTTTTAGCTACGAGATTTAGCAATGACAACAACACCAAAAAAAAAAAAGCGAGAAAAAAGTCTCTGGTCACTGGAGGTGACTGAAGATACAGAAAAGGCATACAAAGCAACAATAAGGAAAGAAGGAAAAAAAAAAAAAGAAGTACACCAGTCAACAAATAGGTGTGCGCAATAAAAGAAAAGGGGATGAATCGGTGAAGTCACGTGCTTTTCACCACGACGCATCGTGCAAGGACGGGCACACGATGGCTTGGTGACATCACTGCACATAATCATCATCCATCTCTTTCTTAGTCTTCCGCCTTCCCTCCCCTTGCCTTCTCCACACTTTCGGCATGACGCCGGAAGTAGCAAGGATGTGGAGCTTTTTTTTTTTTTTTTGGTGTTTGTGTGTGCGTGTGTATAACTCGGTTTCGCACCCCAAAAAAGGGAGTCAGGAAGGAAAAAGTACGGAAGAGGGGGGGGGGGGAAGTGATTCGCTGACCAGCAACACACCAACCCCCCTTTTCTTCTTCTACGGCTGATCAACATCAGAGTATTAAAAAGAAATCAACAAGAGAGGGGGTGGGGTGGGGGGAGGGGCACCACGGAGCACTCAGAAACAAACAACAAAACATGAGGAAAATGAGGAGGAGGCCTTCTCCCGAAGCGGGCCAAGTGAAGTGTCATATGCACACCTACTTTAACTTCCACCACCCCTTGTCACAAAGCTGCTAGAAGAAAATAAAAAAGCAAAAATAAGAAGAAAAGGAGGAATATAGAAAGAGATGGCCTTATTTTTTGCCCTGGGTGAACACTTTGCTTTTCTGTTATTTTTTTTTTGCCGCAGAGATCCCAAGGCGGTAGAACAGCTCGCGGCAGAGAGCCCCGGCAAAACTACAGTAGGTGAGAAACGCGAGATTACGGTACAAAAAGGATGGGGATGAACGAAAAAAAAAAAACGCCTTGAAATACAAAGAAACAACAACCGCAACGAAGTACCGTGAGAGAAACAAACAGACGAAAATAAAAAGGAAAAATCATACCACATCACAGTGGTGTGCACAGCAGCTACGTGTAGATGCGATTGCCTCTGTACGTGTGTACTTGTGGCGTCAAACTGGCTCCGTCAGGATTCATGGACGAATATGAATCGCTGTGGACACCAGAGAAACACCACATCTCTCGCAAGACGCAAGAGGAATCACAGAAGCACACACACACAGACAAACAAACAACAAAGAGGGAGAGCGCTCCCAGTTTGCCATTCAGAAAACGCCCCCTTTTTGTTTGGTGTGCATGTTACCCATGCTCAGCACGGCCTTCGAAAAAGAGGAGAAAAAAAAAGACCATCATCCATTCTTTTTGACAACTCTATTCTTTCCCTGTAGCACATCAGGACTATCGATAAAGGAAAAAAAAAAAAGAGATAGAAAAAATCAGTATAAAAAGTTAATAATGAAGAATGGGAAAGTGCAGGTTTTTCTTTGAAGGTCAGGCGCACACTCACAAGTACTTGGCAAAGAGATCAGCTCGCTAAAAGCAGGACGAGTGCCAAAACAACGAGAACCAACTTTCAACACCAAGAATTTGTGTGTGAGAAAATATGCGGACCTCCTTCACCTAAATCAAGGAAGCGAAAGTAAACAAACAAGAAAAAAAAAAGTTTGCCCGTGTACTTGTGCGCTAAATGTCACAATGACAAGAATCTCAGGGCCCCAGACGCTGCCATTTGCAAAGTTGAGAAGACAATGATATAATTGGGACAACCCAGAATTACGAGAGAGAATCACGCGTAGATACCCGCAGGAGAAAAAGAACAACAACATACGGACAGAAAAAAAATGTTGCAAATGCAAAAATAACGATGCAGCATCCACGAATCCGGGTGTATGGAACGAAGATGGGTGAAAAAGAGTAAACGATCACGTTGCGTGCCGATAGTGCTGTGCGCCTCCGGGGGGGGGGGGGAGTCTCAACAGCTGCAAGCCCTCTTATTACCAAGTGTATAGGCACGCACCGCCATTGATCGGGAGAGGCACAGAATTAAGAAAGAGCTGAGTGTAAGGGGTTCAACAGGCCACTAACACAGCAACAACAACAACAACCAAAATAGAAAACAAACAAATAACAATAATAAAAAAGGTGACACACGAAAGAGGGAGAGATCGAGGCAGCGTCGAATCAGAGGGAAACAAGAGAAGGTGCTCTCAAGGCCCAAGGCGATGATCTCTCTCTCTCTCTCTCGTTGTTCGGCTGTCAACAAGCAGAGACCGTTTCTTGAGCTGTGAACCGCCTCTCGACTGGGTCACACCAGCGCAGAGCCAACGCAGTTCTCAGCCACATAGTCCATCTCGAGCAGCTTGTCTTCGTGTTGGTTGTTATTCTTTTCCAATCAGGTCGGCACAGTCGGCCGCCGTGTGCATGCGTGCGTGTGGTGCGCGTCTCGCCTCTACGGCTTGCTACCGCTATAGGCAGCTTGTGTTGTCGAAACGTACATGCTTGCATCTACGTGCCGGACCTGTGGAGTAGGCCGCGTGAAGGCGGTGCGCTGCGGCGTGACCTTCGGTGCCGTGTACGCCGCTGAGGCTGTGGAGGTGTAGAAACTAGGGTCTACGTGGTGCACACAGGCAGGGGCGGGCGCCGCTCGCTTCTCCTGCGGCTGTGGGCCAAAGTTCTTAAAGTTGTCCTTGTACGTGGAGGTGAAGTTGCGCGTCTCTGGGCGCAGCTTGAAGGGGTCCCTGCTGCTTGGACGCGTACGTGCGGGCGTGCCCTCACTCGGTTCCTTCGGCGCCTTGAAGGCGGCCTTGGTGACCGATTCATACATGTCAGGATCAACGTGGCGGACGACTGGCCTTTGCGTGCGTGGTGTGGCGGCTTCTGCCTTGTTTGGCTCCGACGCAGCTGTCGGAGCGGCATCGTCGGCAAAGCGGGCCGCCTTCGCGCGCGGCGTGGCGCGTGGCGTGGAGGCTACACTGCCGGCCTGCGAGCCGCGTGCACTGCGGCCTCCCAACGACCGTCGGCCCGTGCTTGGCGCCTTCGAGGAACGCGCGCTGGCAGCGGGTGTGCTCCCCTTCACCGCCTTCTTCGTGGTGGGCTTGATACCGCGCTTCCCGTCCTTGGCCGCCTCGGCCAAGTCAAGGTGGGGCACAGCGGGAGCGCGATCTGCCGTGTCGCCGCCTGGCTGTGTCTCTGTGACTGCGGGTGCCGCGGCAGGAGAAGCAGCCTCGGCGTCACGAGCCGCTTCAGGTGCGGCACGCTTGTAGGCATCCGGTCCATAGTCCTTCAAAGCGTCTGCGTTGGAGGTCTTGTACATGTCGGGGTTGGCTGGGGCTCGCGTCTTCACTGGGGCCTTCTGCTCTGGCTCCGGCAGTTTGTAGGCATCCGGTCCATAGTCCTTGTAGGCGTCCGCATTGGAGGTCTTGTACATGTCGGGATCGACAGGCGCTCTTGGCCTTCCTTGGGCATTCTTTTGTTCTGTTGCCGACTCGGCTGTTTCAGGGTCCGCGCGCGCCGGAGAATCTTCTGACTCGCCCTGCCCAACAGTCGACCTTGCCTGAGCAGCGCTACCCTTCGAAATGGGCTTCTCTGGCTCCGTGGGTTCTGCGCCATCATCCGCCTCGTTTGGCTGTCCCTTGTCGTCCTCGCCGTAGTCCTTGTAGGCCTCGGCATTGGAAGTCTTGTACATGTCGGGGTCGACAGGCGCGCTGCGTGACTTGTTGGCGGGCTTCCCGTCGAGCTCGTC
>JASANS010002236.1:0-34885 GCA_030849605.1 Wallacemonas sp. 195SL | reverse complement strand
TGTGTTCACATAGCAGCTACTGATGAGCCCCGTTTCCTCTTGTATGTGTGGTTTTGTTTTGCAGCTGTCTTGCTTGCCCCCCCCCCCCAATTTGCTTTCGCCTCTCTCTCTCTCCCTTTACCTCACATACGAATCCTCCCTCCCCCTCCGCTTTACCACGCCGGTTTCACACGCACAAAGATCTTTCGATTACAGAACGTCGAACAGGTGGCTGCGTACGACATGCAGCGCGATGCAACAGACATCACAGTGGGCGGCAAGAGGAAGCCACGCACTGGCTCTGAAAACCCGGTTGCGCAGTTCGATGGCTTCACCCGTATCCACCCCGCTTCGCTGCGATTAGAAGGCGTTGATGAACTAACGTTTGTCTCACACCATGTCTGGTGTCCGGCTGGCCGGCGGATCATGTATGGTGGGCAGCTCGTCGCGCATGTTGTCGAAGCCGCCCATCGCACTGTGAATTGTCGCGATGTGCGCATGCACTCATTGCGCATCACATTTGCGTCTCCTGGACGTGCCATACCGGGTGCGCCGGTCACGTATGGCGTCTCGCGGCTGCGCGATGGACGCTCCTTTACCCTTCGCAGTGTGCGAGTGACACAAAGGGGCAAGTTGCTGTTGGTGGCGGTGGCCAGTTTTCATACCCGTGGTGCACGGGGCGATGTGTACGCGATGGCACCGCCCCGCTTTGCGCGGGGCTCGACAGCACAGAGCACGAAGGCCGCATTTCAGGAGCGGCTGACTGCGCTGATTGCGACACAGACACCTGTCACTGGCGCGTCGCGCAAGGAGCCGACCTGTTCCGCGGAAGGCTCCGAGGCCGACCTCGCTTTTCTAAATGTGTTTACGCCCCCCGACTTGCTCTCTAGCTACTCGAAGGACGTGTGGATGCGGGTGCTGGACAGCGGTGTCAAGGAACTGGCTCGGCAGGCAGGCATTCCACAGTCGCGCATACACCTCATCATCGCTTGCTGGCTCTCTGATGTGATTGTCGCCCTCGCCGGCCTCTTCCCTCACGGCTACCCAGATGTGGATGTGCAAATGATGGCCAGTCTAGATCACTGCCTTTACATGCACGAGACCGACGCCATGAACGTGGCGGATTGGTTTGCCTTTGAAGTGAGAAGTTCGTGGGCGGGAAACAGCATTGCCCTCAATCATGGCCGCCTCTACGGGGGCGACGGCACTCTGTGGTTGTCCGTCGCCCAGCAGACGGTCGCGCGCCTTGGTCCTACGCCAGCCCAGGCGAGCGCCAAACCGCTCCTGCACGCCTCCCTGTAGTCAGGTAGCATGACACTCTTACCGTTTTTTTTTACCTTTCAGTTTGCTTTCTCCTTTTTTTTTCATTCTCTCTCTGTCTCTCTGTCGCTCTATCTCTATGTGTCTGCAGCAGGCATTTGTAAACACAGTGTCAGGTGACAGAAGCGTTCATTGTAGTTACACATTGCTCTATTGTGCCTCTTTTTTTTCTTCTGTCTCACAAAGCATCTCATTTTCTCTTCTATCGAAGCTCGAATTGGCAGAGCCGGTTCGGCACTGATCGTACCAAAGCTGCGTCTCGACAGATCCCCGCTCTCCTTCTTTGTTGCCAATGCGGTGCCACCCACACAGTCCTGCTGCTGCGCATGCTGCCGGCTGTATCTTCAAAGCGACAACAAGAGCGACATCAGAGTGTTGAGTATTATATCGTAACTGTCTGCTTGTTGTGGAACTGGCCCTCCATCTCTCTCTCTCTACCTTGAGCGCATCACTCCGGGTCATCCTGTTTCTCTTCTTTTTCCTTCTTATTGCTGCGTTCTGAATTTACGCTTCTCTCCCCCAAATACTAACACTGAAAAGCGAACCGGAGAAATCACAGTGTTGCCCATTGTTTTGAGGGCCACAGCTTCTCACGCGGTACTGTCTTTTTTGTGCCCCCCTTTTTTTTTCGTGACCGAGTCATGTGGTCTGTGATACGACAAACGCAAGGTATCGCGCCAAATGAGGACCCCTTCGCCGCAGCGGCACCTGACGTACGGTTTGAGCGTCACCAACGCTGTTTGCTTCTCCATGAAGTGAAACCCAACGTCCCCAGTATGAGCCCAAAAGTGTTCACGCGACCCTATGGTGATCTTGTGTTTGACAAGGTGCGTCGGTGGGTGCTGGACGAGGACCCCAACGTCCGAGCTCAGGGTCTGGATCAGCTCATTGAGCTGTACGTGGAGCAGCAGGCGAACTGCGCACGGAGCCTGCCCACGGGTGCACTCACGTACCTGCTCTCGATCATGTGCAAGGATGAGCTCGCTGACATCAGAGAAAAAGCTGCCACCGCGCTGGAGCTTCTACTTCACGTGCCATGTGCGCATCGGCAACTGATTGCCATGGAGGACGCGGGCGAGGCCCCGCTACGCAGCATCCTCGCTGCACTGGATGACAATGATGACGGAGTGGTTATCATTGCACTGCGGGTGATTGTGGCGTGCCACGCCCACTTCAACGCGTATGGCGTCACCGAGCGGCTGATCACAGGCGGCTCCATCTCCAAAATGGTGGCGTTGGTAGAGAAGGGCATTGTTGTGGTGAAGGCCGTTGCCTGTGCGGCGCTGCTGCCAGTTTTCGATGTGAAGGAGGCTGAGGTCGAGTTCATGAAACTCGGTGGCGTCAGGGCGGTGACTGAGGCGGTGGCTAACAGCTCTGACGACTTGCTGGTCGCGGAAGTCGCCGAGGTGTTGTCGCGTGTCGCCGAGACCGCAGAGGGTAAGCGCCAGTGTGTGCGGCACGGCTCACTGGCCGCACTGCTCCCGCAGATCAGCAACGCCAACCTGACCGTGCGGGTCGCTGTCGTCGCTGCCATGGCCCAAATTACGGTCTTGGAGGCCGCCAAGTTCCAATCGGTGGAGATTGGTGTGGCGCGTCGCATTTGCGAGCTTGTCGACTACGAAGACGAGCGTGATGTCCTGATTCATCTGGCGCGACTTAGCTACCACATTGCAGAGCATCCGCAGGGCCGCACACAGCTGCAGCCTGCCAAAGCTCGGTTCGCCAGCTTGGTTGAGGTGGCGCATGACGACGAGGACGTTGCGCGCGCTATGTCAGCGGTAGTCGCGATGCTGTCCCGGAGAGCCTGAGGAGCGGTCACTGTGAGAGCTGAGTGGCTGCGTGCGGTGTCTCGATATTTCGCTCGCGGAGACGCACACCGTGCATTCGACAAACAATCGAGGCATGACGCCACGTGCCCACGTCGCCGGCTACAGCGGTGTTCGAAAGCGGTGCCAGACGGCCTCCGCGCCCCCATATGTATACTTTAGCTGCACCACACACGTGCATTTCTTTTTCTTTGTTCCCATTGGTACTGTGGATGCCACTAACACTGAAGCATGCGTGGCTTACGCACCGCCACCCACACAGTGACTTGGTATGGGCGGCGGTGTGTGTCAGCGAGATGCGTTGCTGCCAATCAAACGAAACCTGCAGGTTTAGANCTACTTCATAGCCCTTCTATGCATTCTGCACACCAGCCACAAACATTAACACACACACACACAGACAAGTCTTCTCTCTGTTCTTGGGTTTCCTTCGCTTTTTTTTTTTCGACACTCACCGTTTCATGCTGTAGCTGCCTCCCACCTGTGCCGTCGCTTTTGGTGTCTTACCCGCTCTCTTACCACGCATCTACACGGAGAGTCTTCTTTATTTCTGTCTCTCTCTCTCTGTCATAGGAGTACAACGGTGATTAGTAGCATTATTATTACTATTCCTGAAAAGAAGTATTTTGTTGGAGTGCGTGCCAGTTAGCGAACAGAAAATTGATCATGAAGTCCAGAACTTCGCTGATAGTAAGAAACGCACTGCACGCGGTGTGTGGCGTGGATGCGGCCTTCGCGATATCGGGCATTCCAGTGATGGTTGCGCAAGGTGCGTACGTCGACTTCCGCTCGGCGTTCCTGTTGCTCGTCTTCCAGCTCTGCTACATTATTCCTCAGCTTTTTAGTACAGGCTGGGCTGAGCGCCTCGCCACACGATGGACGCCGACCGTTGCGTTGTTCCTCACGATTGCGGCCTCCGCTGTGGCGGGGCTGGTAGCTATGTACGGTCTCACGCAGCACTCCGTACTCTTGTTCTTCTTCGCTCGCTTTCTCAACGGTGTGTTTCGTCACGAGAAGGTGCTCATGCGTCTGGTTGCCGCGGAGCTCCAGCTTCCCGCCTCAGACTGCAGTCAATGGTCTCTTTACGGCACAATTGCGGGGCTGGTAGCGGCTGGCGTGTGGTATGACCAAGTGAAGGATGCGGCTGTGGTGATGCAGAACTTCCTGACCCTCGAAGTCATCGCCACACTGCTGATGGGTCTGATCGTATTGGTCACTCGCCGACGTGTCGCCAAGGGCAGGCCCGCTGTGTCGACTGTGAGTGCGTATCACACCGCGCTCAGGCGTTTTACTCGCGGCGCTGAGTACGCGCCACTGCGGTCAGCGGCTGTCCTGCTGGCGGCCGGCGCGTTCTTGGCATCCACGCACCAATCACTGTACGCGATTGTGGATCCGTCTCTTTTGAAGTCGTACGGGTCGACTGGGGTGCACCTAGCTGTAAACCTGGCCTTCTCCGTCTGGGCCGTGCCTCGGCTGTTCGGTGCCCTCCAGTGCCGCCCCGAGGACGCTCGCACTGCCGCGTTCGCGCTGCCGCTGCTACTCATCGCGGGTCCTGCGCTTCCCATCGCGATCAGGTCATGTGGCACTCACGCGTCTGGCTGGCTCGTCTATTTGGGCACCGCCGCCGCCTTCGAGGCCGGCGCAGGGCTGCTTGTTGCCCACCTCGTGGCCCGTCTTCGCGGCTGCGCACGCGCGGTGGATGCCCCTTATGTTACTCAGCTGGCGACGCACATCATCACCTTCACCAAGCTGATGGGAGCCGTTGTGCGGCTCTTTGTGGCTGAACAGGTACCGTCCGCCACGTACTCCCTCCACCTCATCACGGCACCACTTCTCGCTTTTGTGGCTGTGCGTGTGTACGGAGGCTCTAACACGGTCGCGGTCACCGCGGCTGCGGTGGTGTGCGCCGCGGTCTTCCAGACAGCCTGAGGCACACAAAAGTCAGCTGCACGCCAAGCACCGCGTCAAGTATCAGAAGGAACCCACTCACACCTCTTCGGACCACTGCTGCTTGTCTCCGTTCTGCCCCATGACCCGTTCCTTTTTTGTTGTTGTTGTTTTCACGGGGTTTCTAGCTCTGCACTGTTCGCACTACTGTACCGCATACAGGTAACGATCGATTCTGCCTCTTTTGCAGGCCTGTTCCCTTTTCATGGCCACACCCAACGCCGATCTGAGTGCTCTGTCGCCAAGTCGTGCTTCCATATATATATATAAGATAGCGTAAAGGATCTGTTTCGATTATGTCACTATCTGTTAATGCCTCTTCCGGATTCTTTTTATGTCATCGACCCATCTCTCTCTCTCCCCCCCCCCCCGATCGGTCTCTCTGTCTGTCCCCCCTCCCCCCTTCTTTGCCACCTTCACTGTGCGTCAAGTTATTGCCTTGTAGTGTGCTCCTTGCGAAATCACAGGATAGCACCAATTGCGAGTGAAGGGAAGAACACTGCACATCATCACAAGAGACTCAATACAACGAACCAGCACAGAAGGCATAGGTTCTGCGTCTCTCAGTCAGCAGCATGACTGGCCCTCCGCTCGATGAACTGACGGCCGCGGCGCTGGCTGCGTTCCGACCCCTCGTCATGAGCATCACCACTAGCACCCCCAACTACGTCTCTACCGAGCCACTCGTTCAGCAGCTTGCTGCTGCCATGCCAGAAAACTTCTTCGTGCTGAACGCGGCTGATGTGCCGCGGGAGGCACAAGCGAAGCCAGCCACCAAGAAGGCACGCGCTGGGACCAGACCGGAGGGAAGTGCGGGGTCCGTTGCGGATGCATCTCGATGCGTGGCGCAAAAGCTGAGGGAGCTCTATGTACAGCTTGCCACGTCCCTCGAGCAAGGCCGCAGAGACGCCGAGTCTGCACGGCTGGCGGCCATTCAAAACTTGAAGACGCAGTACGTGGAAGACGGACTCAACGAAGCGGATGCACTGAGCGCTGCCGTGGCGGAGCTGGCCGAGGACGAGTCCGACTCTGGCGAAGATGTGGATGAAGATATGCAACCGCCTGCCCGCCACAGCTACCCGTTCGCACAGTCAGAGCGAACCCCTCATGTTGTCTGCATTGTGAACTTCCCTAGTTGTCTCGAGGCCATCGAAGAGCTAAGCGCGGCGAGTGTGCCTCTGAATGCCATTGTGGACGTGCAGAGTGCGGCTCCCTTTGGCTCCGTGAGGCAAGCTAGCGCAGCTTCTAATGTTGCCGAAAAACGGGCGGGCTCCCGCGGCAGCCATGTGAAGATCACAACCGGGGCAGAGATGCCGCCAGCAGAAAGTGTGGCGCAGCTCCTGGAGGCGTACCAAGCTGCCGAGTCGCACCGCATCGCAGGACCTAGTACCGCGTTGTCGCACGTTCTCCTTCACACGGTGCACATTCCGTGTGAGGTCATTCAAGGTGATGCGCAAGCACGTCATCGAGTCACTGTCTCTGAAAAAGCGTTCCTAGACGTTCTCAAGGAAAGCGTGTACGATATCGAAGCCAAGCTTCACAGCTACCGCACATGGACCGCGTCGGAGAACCAGGTGATTGTACCGCGATATACCGCCCTCCCAAATCCAGACGCTCCGCCGGACTTCTCAGAGCTGGAGGCGGAAGAAAATGCAAAGCGGAAGACAACCAGCAAAAAGCCATCTAACTCTGCAGGTACGGTCGGTGACGACGACCCCCCGCCTGCGGTACCACAAACGACTCCACCGCATCCCACTGCGATGGTGGAAGTCGCGGCCGATCGGACTGAGTTCGATGCGTACATGCGCTCGCATGAGAGCCAGATGCACAGCATCTCTCCTGTAGCAAGGTTTGCTCAGGCATGTCTTGCGCAAGCGAGCGCTACTGGGGCCAGCCAATCACTGCCAAACAAGGCTCAAATCGACGCACTTCGCGCAGCAGAGCAGCAAGAGTTTGCGGCGCGTTTCCTCGACCGCATGTGGCGGCCCAGGAATGCTGTCAACGAGGCTACAAACGGAGATGCAAAATTTATGGACACCTGCGATGCGCACAGTGAGGTGACAGTAGCGAATGCTCTGCGGGCCTCTGTGCGGTGTCAGCCAAGTGAGAGTAACCTCGCTGCGGAGGGGACCAGCGCTACCAGTGTCGTGGACAGCCTGTCTCGGACGTTGAGGCGGCTCGCGATGGCGGCACACAATACATCCGTGGATGTAGACGCGCTGGTGAAGGACACGCTGCAGTGTGGCATCGTGCCTCTCGCGGGGGCCGACACGCACCTGCTCTTGTCCGCACTCTCTGCGAAGCACTTCGATGGATGGCACGTGGAGCGCACCGCGTTGGACCACGGCGTTGTTCTCTACGACCTGGTTCGCGGGCTCTCGTCGAGTCGCATTCAACATGGGACTTACACCTTCAGTGGTGAGACCACGTTTCCAGAGTACGCTGGGCTTGTCGACAGCTGGGGCCGCGAGTGCCTCTTCTTCAACCCCCCGCCGCCACCTTCTGACCCAGACGACACGGCGGACGACGAAGACGACGAGGACGAGGAGGACAGCTTTGTGGAGGACGAAGAGGGCAACATGGTGCGACGCCCGAAGCGGATCCCCACACCGCCCCCTCCTCAGGATCACACGAAGCTCTTCCACGCTGCCCTCCGTCGACGTCGCGTGCTGGCTGAGGTGACGCAGTACATCAACACTCCACGGCAGCAGTCGTTGCTTGCGCTCGGCGAAGGCGCTTTAACGGCCAGCGAAGAAGTGGAGTGGGTCGCACTGCCGGACGGTCTCCTCGAGGTGGAGCGGTGCGTGTGCAACACGCGCTCGGTGTCGGCCACGGTCACGGTACTCGCAGGGGCTACGTTCGGCTTTCGTGTCGATGACACCGTCGCCGCTGAGACGACGACGACTGAACCGTGTGCGAGCTCGGTTGGCGCGGACGGCGCGAAGAAGGTACCGCCACACGTGAGCAGTGGCGTCCGCACCTTTTTGCGTTTCGGCGACTTGTTCACCTTGCAGACTGAGGTGCTCGCAGATAACACTGCTGCAGCAGAGGCGGCTGCCTACGCGTGCGCTGTGGAGAAGGCGACGAAGGAAGCCAAGATTCAATTTGACGCCGCCATGGCAAAACTCAAGACACTGAAAGGGAAAGAGAAGCAATCGGCACAGGTACCCACCCTTGAGGAGATCGAGCGGGAGTGCCTGGCTAGCATTTCCACGCCCCAGCGCCATGGCAAAAATCTTCCAGAGCTGCGCGTATTTGTGCGCACGCCACAAGCTGTGCTTCAGTTCAACGAATCACGTGCAGCTGTTCGAGTGCACTGTGCATCGGCCTCCGTGTGTGCATCAGCCTTGGTGAGGCCTCTTGTTCTGTTTGCACCGGATCCTGAGAATCCCACTTTGATGGCGTCTGTGTCCCTGCGGCACTTGGAAACAGCCACCGTTTTTGCGAACGGCATCGTGGACTTGCGTTTTACCAGCGCACCGTCTCTCATCGTGACTTTGCACCCTGACGGGTCCTACGCGACGGGCCACCTGTGCGATGGACGCGTCGACAGCTGCGTCACCGTCTCGTCGTCAGGGCAGCGGACGATACGGTCCGCTGGCGTGGTCACCACGCTGGCACCCGTGCCGTGGTCGCCGATCACGGACACCCGTGGCGTTGTTGTGGGGTACGTCCGTGCTGACCAGCTGCGCGTGGAAGGAGACGTGGCCGGGTCACCAGCACGCGTTATTTTTCATGACGCCATCACGGCTTGCCGGCGACAAAATGGCGTGTACGAGTGGCATGTGAACAATTTGCCTCTGTTTCAGTGCGATGGCGCGCGACGTGCGGTGTGGGCCCAACTCGACGGCATCTCCGTCTGCTACGACACCACCGCTGCCGCCGTCATGGTCAGGACGTCTCTCTCAGGGGCAACGCTCGCGGCATCTCTGGACTTGGTGGACTACAGGTTCCGTCTCCGCACCACGTGTACGGGCCGTGACGAGGAGCTGTCCACCGCATGTAGCAGCGTGTTCGAAATTGACGCCGCCTTCGGTGGCATGGCGTGTACACGTGTAGAATCTTCATCCTCCGCTGCGGCTATTGTGACACGTGTGTCGCCTCTAGGCACGTGCACAGAGGAAGCCGCGGGAACTGGGCGTCTGGTAGTGCCCGCTGCCTACGACGCGGGTGACGACGCTTTTCCTACACGGCACTGCGAGTCCGTCTGTCCAGCATTCGTGCGTGCTATTCACTCCACAGATCTGCATTTTCCTCGTGATGCGCTTCATTGGCAGTGTCCAACACTCGACGAGCTTGATAACGCAGCGCCTCGTCTTCGTAGTGCGGCTGCGATGACTGTCCCGTGGAACAGCAGGGCGATCGGTCCGGCGCGCGACGAGGCGGCGCAGGATGTCTATGCGCCTCTTCTCTGTCATGCACTGCGAGTCTCCGGGCCACTCACCTGGCACTCATCGTCACCGTCGGTGCAAGTGTGCTGTGTGGCGCTGGACCAGTCTGGTGGCCAGATTGTGTTTCTCAGCGAGCCTTGCCGCGCCGCTTTGCTGCGGCACTGGCTGGGACGTGTCACGCCGCAGTCACTACCGCCTGTCGCACTACCCGCAGACTGTGCGCTGGCGGGGCCGACTTCACAGATGGCCATGGCACTCACTACTGACCCGTCTCAGCCCGGCGCCGCACTCTCGTGGCGCCTGATTACCCACCACCTGGACGATGCGTCGTCGCAGCTCACATCTTCACACCTGCACGCGCTACTCTCCACGCCTGCGTGCGTGAGGGACAAGGCGGTGCGGCATTGTGCGTTGGTGTTAGCCTCCCGAGCGCCCTATTGTGTTGAAGATCATCACGCGGAGTTGCATGCCGCAGTCAACGATGTGAATGAGGAAACCGCACATGGAAGTGCCATGAAGACCCCCACGCCGACGCGCGCTGTCACTCGTGAACCAAGGGGAGGGCCGCAGCGTCTTCATTTTTGGGATTCGGAGGTCGCTACGCGCAAGGTTTGGAATGTGGCAGCCATCACTAAGAGTCCCATCGGTGGGCGGGCCCCATCCGTAACGAGCGACACCCATCCCTCGCACCCGAAGCGCGGTGCAACCAAGGTGTCGACAGAGCCCCCTAACAGCACCGTTGACGACACCACACCACACTTGTACGAGAGCAGGGCGGCTGACAGCTACGGAGGTGATCCACTGCTGCGATCTCGTCTGCTCCCCCTAGCTGCGTCTGCGCGTGCTCAGGCTCAGGCTACCGCTGACGAGACTGGACTGTGCGGTGGCACTGCATCGTCTCGTGGGCATCACCCTGCGCTGACCGTGACACCGTGTGAGATTCAGTTTGGCACACTGAAAGCGGGTCGCATGTATGCAACGCTGTTCTACGTCACGAACACGTCCACAGTCCCCTGTCGGTACCGCATCGCACGACCGCCAGAACACGCACCGCACCTCTCGCTGCACTATCCGCACCGATTCCTGGCAGCTGGCATGACGGACGCGGTTGAAGTCACTCTATCTGGTCATCAGCCGCTTGGCGAGATGAATGCGATCATCACGCTGGCGCATGAAGGCGGCAGCGTGCCGCTGACGTTGCATTGCGTCACGGCTGACAATGAGAGAGATGCATGCTTAGCCCAAGGCGTATTCTGTCATGGTGAGGCACCTCCCCCGTTTACTCCTGGCACAACACGACTGCGGCCACCAACTGATAGTGATCAGGATGCGGCGGATGCACTGGGTAGTGACGAGGACGACGCGTCGTCCGAGGATGTGTCGATTGCGGTGAACTAGGTGTGGGCCAATGTTGTAGGATACCACCTTCCTGTGCGTGAGAGAAGCGAGGAGGCGGGTTGAATAAACGGCTCGCGCTCAGTGCAGTGTGTGCGTGCACACTGAACAGATCGAATCATGTTCTGCATTGTGATGTAAATAAGACAACATAGCGTACGGTAACATTTCAGCACCGTCACTACGCCCTCACTCCCCCAAAGAAAATAACAATATCGGGCATAAAGAGATATGAACGTAAGGAGTTGAAGTTTTTTTTTTTAAATTCACAATGAGCGAGGGAGCATGCGCTTGCCGTGGCTCTGGACGCTGAAGCCGGCCCCTCAGTTGTGACAACATGGCGCGGCTCATTTTGTGTTCCCTCCTTGTGTGCACAGCCTATCGCAGCCGACCCCCAAAGCCGTGTCGCTCGTTATCGTGCCTGTCCGCAGGAGCGGCACATGCGCAGCGTACGTGTGGATTGTGGCGTGGGCACCTTGGACGATTTAGGTTTTCGTGAGGAGCGAGCGGCAGCTGCATTTTTCCGTTGTTCTCATGCACAGCACACAAACACCCGTCTCACTGCCTCTGTCTTCCTCCCCTTCCCATGTTCTCGACTCCTGACTCTCTCTGTCGTCTATTAGCTTTCGACCGCCGTGTATCTTGGTCCTGCTGCCCGTTCCGTGTGCCGCCCGCGTTTACCTGTTGGGCTCTCATCTTGCTGAGAAGGAAGCGCGCGCTGAGAATGGAACGAAATATATACGAAACTGTCGACGCCACCGTGTGCCAGTACACACTTGAAAAATTCTGGTTCTTCCGTTTTTTCATCGGCATTCTGATATGCGTAAACAACGGCGCGTGCTTTGTGTTCGCCATTTTTAGCCCATATATGAAGAGAGGTGGATTTTCTTACTCGCAAACACAGGTTAATATCGTGTCGACTGTTGGTGTCTTGCTGAGCTACTTCTCCCTCCCCACAGGGTTCCTTTACGATGCCAAGGGCCCCTCCATGACACTGCTCGTCGGCACCCTCATGAACGTGTTTGGGTGGGCAGGCTTGTACTTCATCTTCTCTGACGTGGACAACCCGCCCTGGGGCACGGGTGTGGCGTTGATGTGTTTCTTCTACGGTTTCTCTCAGCTCTCGGCTAGCTTTTTCGAACAAGGTAGCGTTCTTACCAACCTCAAAGCGTTTTCTTGCTACCAAGGTCGCGTTGTTCTGATCCAGAAGACTTTCATGGGCCTAGGTAGCGCACTCGTTGCTCAGATATACGTCGCGTTTTTTGAGAAACAATTTGACTCAATTGGTCCGTTCTTTGCCTTTCTATTTGTGTATTCCGCCATCGCAGGTGCGCTGAGTGTGCGGTATCTGCGTCTGCCAACACCTGAGACGCGATGCCTTGGACTGAACGTGGTGGACGCCGAGACGCGGCGACGCGGTGGCGGGGAGCCGACACTGTTTGAAAAGCCGTTCAACGTGGGTACGGGCATATTGTGTGTCGCCGTGCTGTTTATTCTCCTCACAAGCTTGGTGGAGAACTTCTTTGAAATCTCCACAGCCGGTCGGTATTTCATCGGAATTATCACAATCATCTTGTGCACGGCGTTCATTGCCATGTCTCTCACAACACCATCGTATCGCATCAACGTGGGTGGATACCGCGATGGGTGCGACGCTCCAGAAGAGGATCGTGCGACAGCGACAAACTATGTGGCCGCACTGCCTCACACAGCAAAGGACGATGGTGCGAGCAGTGGCCGCCTTGAGAGCGACCAGGTTGATGACGAAAGTCACCGACACGAGGACGCGGATTTGCCAGACTATGGCACCGCAGTTGCAGACACAGACGCCGCGATGACCACGCCAAAGGACGCAGCCCTTGCTGACCACACACGTGCTGGTCGAGAGCAGATGGACTCAGGCATGCAGGAATCGTTGTCAAACGCAGCGAGTCCGTTAGACATCGAAACTGGCGTTGTATACACTCTGAACGACCACGCCTTGATGGATAACCTGCGCCACCGAGACATTTGGCTCATGTGGTTTGTGTGTTTGGGGGCGTGGGGCTCCATGACTGTCGTCTCCACGAACAGCAGCCAGATATATCAGGCTTTGGCTGGCGACAGCTTCTCCCTCACAGTGAACACTGTGTTTGTGTCCATCTATGGTGTGGCGAGTGCATTCGGGCGTATATTCGTCGGCTTTTGTCACCCCATCTTCGAGCAACGAAAGAAGCCACTTGCACTGCTTCTCATACTCGCACCCGCGCTCAACGTGGCGGGTCTGCCTCTCTTCTGCATTCTTCCCGTGTCACTCCTCTTTGTGCCATTTTTCGTGGTGGGCCTTGCGACGGGCGTGTCGTGGGGCAGCACTGTTCTCATTATCACCTCCCTCTTCACGGCCAACAACTGTGGCAAGCACTACAGTTGGCTTTACACGGCAGGCATGCTGTCTCCTCTGCTGTTCAACATGGCACTCTTCGGACCTGTGTATGATCACTACAGCGCCGAGCAGGGACGCGACGATCAACGGCTCTGCTACGGCATAAAATGCATCGCCGCTCCGCTGCTTGTTTGCGCAGCTGTCAACGTGGTCGCTGTGCCAGCGGCGATGCACTTCAATAAGCGCATCGCGACGCGACGAGGTATTGTTATCGACCCCCCTACAACTGTTGTATAACAAGAGAGGCCCTTTTTCATCCTTTGTCTCTCTTTCTCTTTGATTTTATTTGATTTGTTTCGACTGGCTTGCGCTTATACCCTATTGCGTTGAGTCACCGCCAACCACCAACCGATACTCGTGGCAGTTCTCGCTGCAAATATCGTGACAACTGGAGAAGGTGCATACGATGCGTTTTGTTCCAGTGTTGGCATGTACACCATGTGTACTATGCGAAGCAGTCCGTCACGCCTGATCTGCGAGCGCCGCCATCGACACAGTGTAGTGTCTCGCCAACACGCTGTGAACTCTTGCGTTGCTCCTGGCTTCATTTCTCCGTTCTCTCCGCCCCCTTCCCTTCCCCTCACCCTGCGAAACGTTTTCTGTGCGGTCCCTTGCGTTACACCGGTCTGTCTTGTGCACTTTTTCCAGCCTATTGAGTCAGACAGGCGTATGTGCCGTGGTGCACTCACGTGATTTGATTCTTTGCGCGTTGACACCACTATTCAGCGCAGTTCCACGGCGATGCCTCGAGAGGTGGTACTTGGCGTTGTCGGCGGCTCCGCTGTCGGCAAAACGAGCTTGGTACTTCAGTGGCTCCAGGGGCACTTTGTCACGGATCCTGAGCCGACCGTGGAGTCTCTCTACCAGTTGTCGTACAGTGTAGACGAGCGCGTGCACATACCTCTCGTTGTGGTGGACACTGCAGGTCAAGAGGCGCTTGGTGTCCTTCGGGACCGGATGCTATGCCATTGTGATGCCTTTGTGCTTGTGTACGATGTGTGCAGCCGCGCCAGCTTCGAGTCCATTGGACGTATCTTCGAGCATCTCCAACGGCTCGTGTGCGAGTCATCCGCGGCGGCACCGTGTGTGGTGGCAGCGAACAAGGTTGACAGGGCTGCTGACCGTGTTGTCACCACCGAGGAAGGGGCAAGCCTTGCGCACTCACTGGACTGCTCCTTTGCTGAAGTGTCCGCCACAGACGGTGCTGCAACAGCCGCGATGTTTAACTCGCTTATCGATTTGCTGGCTTCACGTCAAGACTTCACCACCGACGAAGACCACACAGCGGGTGCAATGTTGCTCGCAGACGATGCCTCACCAGTCTGTCACGAGAGGCTAACCGCAAAGAGCTCTCCGGCTCCGAAAAAGAAGAAGTGTGTGATGTTCTGAACAGCTGTGTGTTGTGTAGTTATGTTGCTTTGCCCCCACACTGACTTTTCTTTTCTGTTGTTATACTTGTCTTGAGCTCTGGTGCTATCCTTTTATGGAACTGCGTCTGCCGACTTTGCGCTTTACCAAACACATTCGCCTTCCAATGTTTCCGCCCACTGGGTTTGCTTCGAACTGAGAAATGCGTCACTCGCCGTGACTCTTGAGAGAGATGGCACTCATCACAGTGGTTCATGGCTCCTTTGAGCACTGTTAGCCCAACAGGTAGAGATGTGATGTAGTAGAAAGACTTGTGCGTTTGTCATTGTTGACCGCCGAAAGGGCTGGAAAGTGCCTTCCCTCATACCTCGCGTGTCACTTTTGTTTTTTTCTCTCGTTTCCGGTCATCTTCACATTTCTGTTTTTCTTCTTGTCACTGTTGTCTCTTCCGTGACCTGCACTTCCACGGATGGCTCCTCACAGCGTCGCATCGCCAGAATGCAGTCACCCACACACCGGCCGCCGGGCGGCACTGACCCATTCATGAGTAACAGCAAAACGAACTTTCCACCATTCAAGGCCTGTCTCGCCTCGTTCCCATCGACGTTGCCGGCATGTGCGGACCACCTTGGGGACGGCGTTGCCTTTGTGTCAAGTCCTTTTTCCACTCAGCAGGGATCACAACAGTATGAGACACACTACACAGGGGACGCAGGCGGGCTTTAGGGGTCTTGGTGCACTGTTTCTCGTGGACATGTGGCACTGCTACTACCACATCGCACCTTGTCGCGTCCCAGTGGCCGGCACGTACACTAGATCATAGATCACAGCTGCAACTACTATAATTCACTCAATGCCGCACGCTACCGGTGCGCTGAATCGATCCTCTTCACGTGCGCACAATTTGCCAGTGGACTCGAAAGGTGCTACTCCACATCGCCCACTTCGTTGTGTTGTGCTGCATCGCACTCTGCTGCCGCCCCCCCCCCCCCTTCCCTTCCCATCCCAGCCGCCGTCCTGCTCTGTGGCGTGCACGTCATCCCTCCGTACACTCGCTGTCTTGCGGCTCTTATTTTACTCAATCTTGCTTTTGAACTCCAACCCTCTTACTTTATGACGCACACGTATTGGACTGTTAGGGCTCTACCACCGCACAAAAAAAAAAAAACAGTACATAACGCAGTAAAAGGTCAACGCGCGCCGGAATTTGTTCAATATCCCAACAACCAATTAGTGTTCTCGCTCGATGTTGCACGGCGGCGGAGCCACTAGGCGGCGTGCCTCCTCGTCACCTCCGGCGACACTACGGCACTTTGAGCGCACCACACCAGTCTCACAATCCCGCAGCGTCATCGCGCACGCATCTCGTGGTCTAGCGAATCCACGTATTCCTGTGGCGCTGCTCCGCTCACTTGTTTTCAGCGTGGCGTGCACTGAACTGGGCCCTGAAGCTGTCGGTAGCAGTGTATCAGTCGACAAGAAATGTGCCGTTCCAGACTCCGTGGTCACCTCCACTCCGCCTGCTGAGGCGCGTCAGCCCGGTCCCACTGTTCACACGGCAAGTCCTTCTACGGACGCGTTGAGATCGGAACTTGATTCGGCGAAGACGCAGATTCAGTTACTCAACAAGGTGAATGAACGAATGCTTCGGGAGTACAGCGCACTCGAGGAGAAATACCGTAGTTTGCAAGGTGACTATGACCGTGTAGCCGCGGAGAATGACACTTTGAAGGAGAAGTTGACAAAGCGCGAAGAAGAAATCGATGAGCAATTCCACTTAATCTGCCAGTTGCGTCAAGACACATCCGTTAAGTCGTAGCATCAGCAAAAAGACATTCAATCAAAAGCAAGTCCCTATTGGTACCCGAAATCTTGTCAAAAGGTGCGTAGACGCGTAGGACAAGTATGTGTCGCGTTTGAAAGTTGTTCCCCCTTTGCCCTGCCGGTGTCGAATGTACCGTTGAACTGGAATACTGTTTTGTGTTACCCCGTGATGTGGTTGTCTCTGTCTCACTGCTTCATTTTAATCCCTATTGCTACTTCTTGTTTGTCTTGTATACTTGCGCGCGAGAAGTGGATTATATGAGAAAGAAGGAAAACAAAATAAAAAGAAGCCTGTGACAGCCTGGTGCGGTTATCCACAGGTCACAGTCACGCATGCACACAATGAGGCCAACGCCGGATGTTACTCTCCTCACGTTTCATTGCGCGGCACCATGTGACCACTAGTGCTCTTGCTACTCCACATCGTAGTTGGACTTTGCGATCCCCCCCACCTCTACTAAAACTAACAAAAAAAAAAAGAATCCGCAAGCATGCTGATGACTGCGTGTCTGTGCCCATGTATTTGTGTGTACTTGATTTTTGCGTGCGCTCATGTTCGGCCACCCTATGCCAATGTGTTTGCGTTCGTTCTGTTGAATATATCAGAGTCTTCTAACTCGGCAGGTGCGTGACACCGAGAGGGTGCCTCCACTCGTGTGGGGTCACAGTTTGTGAAAACTAGATAGACCGCAACAGAAACAGCTGTGCGAGGAATGTTTCTGCCTCTTCCTTTGCTTGTGATGTAACCACGAACGTGCAAGCTGTTCTATTTTGTCTCAGTTCCGCCCACACTAATTCCCTGTTCTCTCTCTCTCTCTATCTATCTGAGTGATTCTCCTTTTGTGCACCCCTCGAATCTCTACTCAGCTCGTTCGGTGACCGGCTCAAGTGGCGGCGCCATATATATACAGTCTTTTTGTTGTTGTTGGCTGTTCCCGTTGTGCTGCCACCGCCTTGACAAGCTGTGGGAGTCAGTAAAGATTGCACGTTGTGGCAGTAGAGAACATTGGGACGTGGTTCGTGAGTGATGCGTCGCTTCTTCACTCAGACTCGGCGACCCACGTGTGCGAGTCTTAGCATCCGGACCTACCTTTTTAGCAACCGATATGATGATCGTGCCTCTGGTGTGCACGACATTGCACCTCGAGATGAGGGAGATTTCACATATGAGGGGCCGCATCAAGTGCTGCCTGGATCTCACCCACTTCCTCTTCATCGCCCAGAAAACACCGTGACACAGCCGCTCGTTTCCCCCTATTTGCCTTCACCGCAGCGTGTGCATCCGTACTTCACAGAGGAGCTCCCCGAGCTGCCACATTTTTACACAACGAAACCGGTGGTGTACACGGTGGGAACGATGAAGGAGCGTATTGTCGCACCTGTCTACAACCTGGACAATTGCGTGACCCACACTCGCGAACTAGATCCCTTCATATTTGGGTTTTATCCGGAGGTGGAGGAGATGAGTAAAAATGTGAGCTACTGGCTCGTTCGCTGCCAGAACTTCTCCAGCATGTGGGACTACGAGACGCGTGAGATTTGGCGCAAAGCGAAGAAAAACTGGCCGAATACTGGTATGGGCATGGCACGTGCTAGCGACCGAAAGAACCACACGCACCCTTGGGGTGGCTACTCCAAGCCAAACAAGCCGTGGAATATGCTGATGCCGACGATGGATGTGAAGACGTGGAGCAAAAGCAACAGAATGCTCATGACACTGAAGCTGTTGCAAGGCAAGCTGCAGATCGTTGACCGTCTCACGCTGACGGAGCCGACGCAGGACGCGTATCTGAATTTGTGCTCGCGCATGGGTTGGGACGTTCGGCACAACGGAAGCGGCGTGCTCTTCATGGATGGCGGATCACGGGTCACGCCCAGCAGTGAGTTCGACCGATCTTTTTTCTTTGGCAGCTTCTTCAATGGCCGCAACAAGCTTGTGCGGCCAACGCTTCTCTGTGACGAGCCGTACGACTTCAACCGCAGCGCGTCTAAGCAGCGAACCAAAGGACCAAAGGGTCCGAAGAATCCGATCCCAGTGAACCGCTTCAACGCTTACGACGCTCTCATTCACGAAACCTTGGTCGTGACCGAGGGGGCACTGATGCAGCTGGAGGCAGAGATGTTCCCCCACAAACTTTTGGTGTTGCCGCCTCATATTCGCGCGCAGCTTCCGGAGAGAGGATTTCTCGATAGCGAGGTCTTGGGAGATGTTCCGCCGAGTGTTCAGACCGTTCAGATGGAGGCGGCCGCACGCACGGAGGAGGCGGAGCGAGCGCTTTACGAGCCGTTTTATGATAACCCGTATAACCCTTGGCGCGA
Organism: Wallacemonas sp. 195SL; assembly: GCA_030849605.1. NCBI lineage: Eukaryota > Euglenozoa > Kinetoplastea > Trypanosomatida > Trypanosomatidae > Wallacemonas > Wallacemonas sp. 195SL. Next base: position 16,094 of record JASANS010002236.1, on the reverse strand, counting down.
CGAGGCCCAGGCGTCGTACGCGGTGGATGCGGTGGACGGTGTGGTGCAGCGCTACGTGACCTCTAAGAAAACCTCATGGGCTATGCTCAAATAAGAACAAAATGTTTTTTTCCCAACGCTCCTGCCGCGTTCAGTGTTGGGGGTCCGAGTTTATATTGTACCTCTTGTTGGTCTTGCTTAGCGTGTGGACGTGGGGTGGTCCGTAAGTTACTTTTTTGTTCTGTGTGCTATTGTGGCTGTATGTTGTTCATGACGAGTTTCTCCGTCTTTCTTGTTTGAATTGGCGATCATGGAATCCCTCTGTTTCCGACTTTTCGTCACCCTGCCAGAACTACATGCAAGGTGGGCATGTGGTGCAGGGAAGCAAAAACACAAAGCGCGCAAGATAGCTGCGGGCACCTGAACCGCTGCCCACACTCTCTGGCCTTTCAGTTCTCAGCGTGCGACGTGCCCATTTGGCCCTGCCCGTGAGCGCTTGACGTTAGGAACGGTGCGACGAAGTCTGTTGTGGCTTGTCGGCCTCCACTGGGTGCGGTGGTGCGCGGCCTGCGAGTACCGCTCACTCGAGTGTGTGTAAACGTAGTCGATCTGCATTCGTTTTTTCTACTGCAGCACCTGCTCTCTCTCTCTCTCTCCCTCTATCCTTTTTTTTTCTCTCTTTCTCGAATCCATCCGCAGAAAAGTGTATCATCAATGAGTGTTTTGGTGTAGCAGAAGACGCTACCCCCACTCAACGTACCAGTCCTCAGACTGTGGCACCTGCGCGCAGAAGCGTTGCAGCTTGGCAGTATTCAGTGCTCTACGGCCCTTGGTGTGCTTTAGAAGGCCCCACTCTCCCATTGTTGTTCACCTTACTTTTATTATTGTCATCATTCTGTGGTGAGTGCGTCTCACTCAATCGCATTTCCTCTGATTTTTTTTTTTCGTGGTCAGCGTGTGCACCACCTGAACTCTGCCTCTGGAGGGAGATCCGTGACTGCCTCTTGGTTCTGCACGGGCAGATAAATGGCGGTGGAGTGCATGGTGTTTTCAGGCACCGGTGGCGCCGTAATGTTGGCGCTCCTTGCACTCGGCGGTGTCGCGGCTTTTGTTGGATTGTACTACTACCGCCGGTATGTGACACACACTGAGCGTCGGCATCCACGTATTTTTGTTTATGACTTGATCAAGATGCTGTGCGCCACTGCCTTTGCAGGCATCGTCAATTACATTTTTACCGCCAAGATCGCAAAAGCGGCCGGCCACGTTCACATTCGTGGCGAGAAGCCGTTGGAAGGAATTGGCTGGTACGCAGCTCTTTGCACTGCTGACACTTTCCTAGGCGCTCCCATTGCGATCATCATTGGCCGTGTGCTGAGCCGAATCTGTCGTCGAGAATGCCGAAGAAGGTCCCGCACGACGTTGTGGTGGCTTCTTTGTCGGCAAAACGCACACTCTGGTCAGTACAGCGAGCGGCAAGATGCTGACAAGACTTACAAGGACGACGCACCGCCACTGAACTGGACATGGCTGTACTCACAGACAGTGCTCTGGACGTGCTGTAGTTTGCTGAGCAGTATTGTCTCTGGTGTATTTCTCCTCTCCACCTTCACAACGCTCAAGTCAGCGTGGAACCCGGTTGCGTGGGTGGCCGTATGCGTCACGTACTGGAACGTAAACTGCCTCCTCAAGCAGTGGACCGTGGTGGTCTTCAGCAAAACCGTCTTGGCGTACGTGCATCTTGCTATTGTAGACTTTTTCAACAAATACAGCAGCAGCGGCGATGCGGAAGTCTGGTAGAACGTCTGCTGCTCGCTGAAGTTGCTTAAGACTTGCCATTGTTTTTTTTTTTTTTGCCGTAATGACTACACCTAGTTTTCCAGCTGCCTTTATGTTTGCCTTCGCCCACACGGCGCCCACAACACCCAACCCGTAGTTGTCCGATCGGGCGTACAACAACCACTCAAACCCCACTGTTCTGATGCACAGTCTGAATACTAACGATCTGACCAGTGCCTCAGAGAATAGCATTCTTCCTGCCTACTATCTTATTTTTTCCTCTGTGCCGCTGAGGAAGAGCGGACTGGCTTTTCTTGGTGGCTCACCAGCTTGTGGTTATGACTTCCTCTCCTCCCACCGCTCCTCTGCAGGTGGCTGAGACCCGTGTGCAACACCTTCACGCAGCAGTTCTCGTTGTTTTCATTTTTCTTGAGCTTGTTATTCCATCGCGCCTGCCCTCTCCTTATCTCCATGTGGTGTGACGCCTCGCTTTCTTCCTCCTCCGCGGTGCCACACGGCTTTCTTCCTTCCCCTTTTTGTTGTCTCAATGGCATCTAACCGCCGCGTGTGCTCTCATACTGAGAAGATACCAAGGCATTCCCCAGAAAAATAACACGTTACCACGCCGCTAGCTGAATCTCCTGAACGGAACTGCTCGTGTCTACAATTGCGAACTAAATCCTATCATTTACTTTTTTTTTCTTTTCATCAATTAAGGCTCGCTATTCACGTTCCATATATTCTTTTTTCTGTGTGTGTGTGTGTTAAAGACCCTCTCCACCCTCACCGAGTAAAGGCACACACTGATGTGGGTTCGAACATTGTTTCTGCTTGCTGCCGCGCTGGTCTTAGTGCTGGTGACACCAATGTCTCGTGCCTGTGCAGCCCCTTGCGCCAGGGAGTTCCCTGAAGGCACAACGAACGTGAATGTTGTGCAGGAGCTGTTGGCCTGCCGTCCAAGTGACACGTTGTGCTGTTACATGGTGAACTACAGTACGCCCTTCAGAGACCGCCCCGTGGCTGCAAAAACGGTATCTGGATGCTGGAACAGTGAAGGGAACCCCGTATCTGGTTCTTTCAGGGGGCTGTTCACGATGCCACCCAACGCACCGTGCTTCTATGACAGCGACGTAGACACCGCCAATGCTGGCCAATGCTCTTTTGTCTTTGTGCCCAAGCACAACAACCTCACCGCGCTAAACTTCTCCGGCACGATTGTGGACTACACCGCATCGTACAATCCTAACAAGGCACTTCAATCGAGTGCGCTTGTGGCTTCAATCGTTGTCGTCACGACGATTATTGTCGCCGTAGTGGCGCCTTCTCTGTAGATTTGAAGGGCGCGAAGGATGAGCACTACCGCAGCTCCCCCGTCATGATTCTGTCTTACGAAAACAGCTAATCGTGCGAATGATTACTTTTTAATTTTCCTTTTTTATTGTTTTATGTTGTTCAGTAGGTAACTCATCTACGCCTTGCACCGATGCTTGTGTTTCGTCTAATCTTGGTGCTACTTTTGAACAACCGCCTGATTAAAACTAGTTTTCTACGTTAACACATGTCTCTTTCTGTTGTTTCTTCTTTTCTTGCTTAGTCACTTCTTGTGTTTTTACTATAAATCGCCGTCAGGCGGGTACGGCCACGCTGCGCATCAAAACCTTCAACACCAGCATCCTTACTGGTAGTTAACATCGGCGCTTTGTGTCTCCCTATCCCCGTGATAACACGAACCCATCTAATCAACGTGGGTGCACTGGTTCGTGTGACCTCTGTTACAGTCCACAACCATGAGTCGTCGCGTCCGCAACGAATCCCCGTGCTAATTGACGCGATGAGGCCACTTGCTTATTATTTTCAATCATGTTTTCTTTTTGTCCCTGTAGACACACCGGAGCCACTGCTTGCGCTTATTTTGTTTGGGTCCATCCGTATGGCGGGGCCTCTGAGGTGTCTTACAACGGACTTGGCGAATCTACACAGCCCCCCCCTTTTTTTTGGGGATCCTTCTGTAAATGCGGATCCCAATCAAGGGAGGAGGGATGCATTGCGTCCTCGAGCTCTTTCCGGTTCAGAAACCGGCGGTGACCCACACGACGACGCTCAGGAGATTGCAATCCTCCAAATATATGTGCCTCCCAGGCCTTTGTGGTCGTCGCTCTTTCCCCCCCCCCTTTTGCTTGCTTGTTTCATTCTTCTTGTTGGCTGTGCCTTGTTTTAGATAACCCCCGTGTGAAGGATCGCGTTGTCGAGTACACGACAAAGACAATTGACATGAGAACACCACAGCACGGCATCGGCGGTGAGTGTGGGTAGCGGTAATTTCCGCACACGCACACACTCTCTGTCGCATCGTTATGCATGGCTGTCGCCGCGCCCTTGTGGTGCACTTGTTGGCCCACTGAAGAGTAAATCGCAGACATGCATGCACAGTTTTCGTGCCTAACACATCGCCTGAAGCTTTAACGTTCACGGTTTTTCTTTCTTTCTTTTTTGCGCCGGTTCAATCGAACGTGCTGGTGGAGACTGCCAACAATGGATAAACTGCGTCCGTCGGAGGGGCCACCAGTTGGCGCATCAGACGACCAATTGACTGTAGGAGCCTGCGACGTCGTGTTTTATCATCTCCGAGTTGTCGCGCCTTCGTGTTGCTTTCATCAGTTATATATCCCGTTTCTTTTTCTCAGCGACGTTTTTGTTTTCTTGTTGTTACCAATCGACGTGTTCACGGCACACTTGTTATCTCGTGTTTATATGAGCAGCGGGTGGCAGACATGCAAATCAGTACGCTTGTCCAACCTGACGCAGACACACAATTATGAGTTAATACAAGAACTTGAATCACTGAAAGCACCACATCTAGGATACTTTTCCATAGGATTTAAAGCTGTGATGTTCGTGGCCGGCACTCCTCTTTTCGTTTTAGCGAAATCGTAGTCAATATCGATTGTCCAAGCACCTTTCATGCTTCTTGACCGTAGTCCTTTTTTTGCTGTTTTGTTTGACTCCTTCCAACAACACCAACCTATTAACAGAAGTACGCAGTCCGCTGTTCTAGCGAGATCAATTAGAAAGGTTTCCCTTTTGTGGCAGTGTCCCGCACCGCGTGCGATATCCTGCAGCATGGTAAGCACGCAGGGAAACAGCGTATTGACCATCAGTTCCAGATGCGCCGCTCACCGTCTGCCATCCGCCACGGCTGCGAATCGCTGCCGCTAGTCGCGTGGAGACACACACACACATACTGATTCACGCCAGACAATCTGGTCTCACTACCTCACTTTTGATTTTTTTTACTCTGTGTCATTACGATGAATCGACAACAAGCACACACACTAAACGGTTCTCTCGTCAATACGAATACAGCAACACAAGCCTTTTGTTTTTGTTGCTTTCCTTGTATGTGCCGTGCCCCGCAATGACGTATTCATGTGACCTTGATGTCGAGGGAGATGCGTCCAGCGAGGACATTGAGCGCAGCTACCGACGCCTCGCTCGTCTGTGCCACTCAGATACGGCACCTCTGTGTGGTGAAACCTCCCCGGGACGCGCCGAAGTTCAGGAAAATCACCGAAGCCTATCTAGTCCTCACTGAACCGACGCGCCGCCACCTCTGCCACCGGTATGGCTTCACAGGAATAGGCATACATCGCAACTATCACTACTGGCGCCGCAATCCGTTGAACATGACCAATATGGACAGTTAGCCGTCGGCTGTTGGGATTTTCGTCGACGGCCTCATCTTCGTTACCAGCGTTCTGCTTGTCATCTTCCTCATTCTACTGGCGAGGTTCTGTGACGGTTGTCTGTCATCGTGGACCTTGACCAAGGTGTTCTGGCCACCATTCACGGTGGAGGCTCTTCTTGCAGCTCCTGCGTTGTTGTCAACGTTTGTGCTGCCGTTCTGGCTCGCAGGGACTGGCTGCAACCTCTCCGTTGTCTTCGCACGCTTGTCTTTTCCTTCCCTGCTGGTTGTCGCTATTGTGGTGCCTACCACAACGGACACGAACTATCAGCGCGTGGCCGACGGCGTGGCGTGGTCATCTTGCACCAGCCTACCTTTTGGGTCGTTTACGGTTTCCTTTCTGTTCTATTCAGTTTCCCCACAGCCGTGTACCGCGCAAAGTGGTCTGCGTGCGGCCAGCAGGGGCTTGCGGACTATCTGCCGCTATCGTAGACCCTGCGACTGATAACGGCGTGCCGTCCTGCTGTCTTTGTCCTTCAGCTTGCGCGCCGTGTTGACCGCATCACCGCAACGCACTACGCTGTCGTGCTTGTACTGCCTACAGTTGTGGCAGGGATACTAACCGTGGTCGATCGTGCACTGACGGCGTTTTGGGCGGACCACTTCACGTGGCCCGCACTGGCGGAGGACGATTCTCTCTCCCGCAACCAGGGCAGCGCCAAACGTGGTGACGCCCACGATGAGCGCTACGCTAAGTCACGGGCTACAGAGGGGGATGCGGCGATTGCCGTCGTTCTAGATCCACAGAATCACGATGCAGGACTGCCCAGCACGCATAACACAATTATTGTACCACCGCAGCCAAATCCATTTGATTATTGGCACCTAGTTGTAGTAACTCTTCTCTTTTATGCATTCGCAACCTGTGGAGCCGCTACAGTCTCTGCGCGATTCGAGTGTGGCGTGTTACCTGGCACGTGCACTGAGGTCCCTTCAAGGAGCCAAGTAGTGATTTTGCCCGTGATGGCCCTCGCGGTGGTGTGCCTTTTATTTAGTTGCGCAGTTTTGCTTCAGTTATTGATGGATTGTGGACAACACGCCGCCAAGGTCTTGTCACCCTTTCACTTCCCTATCATCGATATTTCATTTTATTTTATTTTTGTTCTGTCCCTCCGAGGTATGCACCATGTCGTCCCCAGGCGCACAAGCGGTGTAGTCGTCTGTGCTTGTGCGTATCTGAATACACGCAGTGCGCCGCCCCCCCTTTTTTTAGGTTCTAAAAGTGTTGTGTCTCTTGTCCGTGGTGCCCCTGCTGGTGAGTCACACGGTTTACCTACTATCGCCTCTTTTCCTTATTTAGCTCCCGTTCACGCATTTTTACTTTGATTATAGTGCAAAACACGCGTTCACCCAGTCAGGCTACAGTAGAACACACTCATGTTGCCAAGTCGAAAACGATAGTCTATATATGTAAGCGCTGCCTTCATCACAACAAGATAGGCTTTCCCACGCGCACGTGACATACAATCCTCCAGAGCACGTATTATGTTACTGTCCTATTTAGTCTCTCTGGCTATGAAGCTGTTCGTGATGAGACTTTTTTGTTGTTGGTGTTGCTCGCCCCGTGAATCCGTTACCTGGGACTTGTGCCTCTGTGGGACTGTCAGTCCGATGGGCATACTACCAAGGCGCCAAGAGAGAGAGAGACATGCACGCAGTTATCGGTCTTCCTAATACTTCCCCAATTTTCATTCTTCTCTACTGCATAGGGCAAACGATAAGGAGGAAAACAAAAACAAAAAAGCAGACATAGCCCCACGGCACGCTATTGAAGACCGCCGTGCCGATGCACACCGTTTGCAAAGCCGTACCGTATGGTGCGATGGCCGGTGCGTCGGCAGCTGGTTCATTTCTCACGGCATCCGCGGGTGGTGCGCACGCGTTAGCATCGCAAGAACGGGCGTGTGGCATGCTGGTGAACTTGCACAGTGTTGCCCGTGGCTCGTGTGCCCGCGCTGTTACTGCGCCGTGTGCCGTCGTGAAGGCCCAAACAGCTGACTTTCAGAGCAACGACGTTGCACCAGACGGGCTGGCAGCGGTTTTGTCCTCCCAGCCGCGGGGGCGATGGCGCAAAATTGCCCGCGCCAAAGTGGTTCCCATTGAGGACAGCCGGACACCGTTCAGTGACCCTGATAAGGCTTTCCAGCCGCGGGTGCAGCATCATGGCGAGTATGTGAGGCGGCTTGGTAAGTTGCCTAAGGAGTCGCCGGCGTTGCGCTTTGTCTTGTACAACGACGGCTACGCAGTTGCAGATATTCGTCACCGCTTGGCCTACGAAATAGGCGTGCCCTCGGATGCTGTGCATCTCCCCTCGCACCTTGTCCCTGGCGGCTTCTTCGGCTGCTCGACCCACTTTGGAGTGTGTCTTGGTGTCACGCGGGAGCAGCTGGTGCACGCGTCAAGGCACTATAGTTTACATCCTCTTATTTTTGACCCCCGTGAGTACGCCTCTGCCGCGGCATTCACCGACGCCACGTCAGCGGCTCCACGCGCCAGGGTGTATCGCCTCGTTCTGAGGCACACGTCGGGCACGGAAGCGGAGATACGCGCAGCGCTGCAGAAGCTGGCAAGGGGTGGGTTCGCCAACTACTACGGGCTCGAGCGTTTCGGCTGTGGCGGTAGCACGCTGTTTGACATGGCGCACTTTGCTGCGCGCGGCGACTACCCACGCGCCACAGGGTGTTACCTCCAGATGCTTGCGGATACCGATCCCCTTCACCACACGCGATACGGGGCGTACTTGAACTGCGCAGACGGCATGGCGAGTGGCGTGTTGGCACAATGGGCGTTGCAGTGCCGTGCTGCCCGTGTTCGTCCCGAGATCACGCGTGTGATTGAAACACTCGCAGCTTTCCACCAGCCAGCGTCAGCGCAGAGCCGTGTGACGGCCCAAGATGTGTGGTGCACTGTCCCCGTCCGCGGCGACGCCGATCGTGCTGCTGCCGAGCTGATATGGAACACTGTTGCAGCTCAGCGACTCCTTTTGGCGAATGCCGAAAGCACCCGTAACGGGTCAGTTACGGACGACCTGCCTGCACTTGTCGGCGACGTGATTGAGCGGCCAGACGGCTCTGTGTACGTGGTCAAGAGCGACGCTGAAGCCTCGGAGCTCACTCTCGCGGATGTCGTTCTTCCGGTGCCCGCGGACGGTTGCCTCACCTCAGCGGACACGCTATTTCCCGAAATTGGGGCATTCAACAAGCACTTGTACGAGTCCGTTGCGTCTCAGTACGGACTGGCTGCTGTTCTTGGCGTCACGCCCACCTCTGCGCCACCACGTCGGTACCGCCACGTCCTGGGAAAGCCGAAGCACCTCCAAGCCGCCGTCACGCACGACCCAAACTCGTTTTTCGCGCTCAAAACGGATCTTTTCCTTCTTCAAGAGCACAAACCACCCGGAAGCCTGGATCTGAACTTTGCTCACAGGGCGCGTGAGCCATCGGTGTACAATGTCTCAGAACGTTTCGCAGAGCGCATGGGCGCCTTGAAAGCGGTCAGTCCTGACGGTGCTCACTCCGTCGCCATCTCGCTCGTCCTTCCTGGTGATACGTCTCCATTCGTTGCGCTGCGGGAGGTGTTTGACCTGCGCTACGCCACCGTTCAAGATCTCTACCCTGTACGGTGAAGCGAATCGTGGAGCAAGAAGCGAAATAGCCTGACAGCACACACACACACAATCCGAAGTGTTGCAGCGAATAATTGTAAACCGTTCTTTGTTTTGTTTTTAAAGATATGCGTCGCCGTACGTTTGGCTGCAGAATAGCGGGGCTCTATTTGTTTTATCTGTTACACTGCCTTGCCTTCGCCACCGCGCGGCGCTTCTCACGATCGCCAATTGCAAACGCAAAACATGTGAGAGAAAGGAAAACAATATAGAAAATGTATCAGCACACTAACACCAAGTCTCTTTGCTGCCCCCCCCCCCCAGTGAGTACACACAGTGGCTCCCTCTCTTTAGTGGATGTCTGTGTGCATCTCTGGTGTTCTCTGAGTGAGCATTGCGCCGCCCCCTTACCCGCCTCCCTACCCACCTCTCCGCCTCTGCTAACACCATTTTTTCACTCACCTTTCCCCATTGCCTCCCTTATTCCTTGGGGCGACACCTGCGTACTCCATCCACGATAGATCTTGTGATTACCAATGACCGAAGTCGCACCCACCGTGAAAGTTCGCTTGTCTAACATCAACGCTGAGCTAGAGACCGTTGGCGGTGTCACGTACCCACACCACCTTTTTGGCCCGAGTGCCGTGATCGTCGAAACTGAGTCAGGCACGCTTCTACTTCCGGGGAAGAATGGGGAAGTGCATGTGCGTGACAACGTTGAGTACAGCTTGGACCAGGTGCATCCGTTGTAACAGATCATTCATTGTTGCTGGCTGGAAGCCCCTCCCTTGTTCGTTTTGATACGGCATTCAGCACCTTATTGCTCTCTGTGGCTGAGCGCTGCCCTTTACAATAAGCACATGAACAGCAACAGCATCGGTGCGTATTTCGCCCGTACAGGTGCGATTTCCTATATTCGCATATCTTTTGTGTCTGTTTTCTCATCTCTTTTTTTTTTTTTTTCTTTCATGCTGCTCTCCAAACCACCCCAGTGTGCGCTGGTCACCGTTCTGCGGCGCAAATGGTGTCAGCGGCTATTTCCGCAACCCCCCCCCCCCCCGCCCCCTCTCCGGCCCGAAAGATCAATCACCCCAGCTACTCGACTCGCCACCCGCTCTGCCTTATTGTTTCAAAGAGTTTTTTTTTTTGCTCCGTAAGTCTTGAAACGCCAAACTAGAGCTTTTCTTCTGTTCTTTCTACATCTCCATCTCACACGTACTTCTCATGGAGTGCGTTGAGTCGTTTGTGTACGCAACACACGATTATGAGATGCCCGGGAAGGGTTTTCTCCCGCTCAACGCCAACGATGTGCTGTTCGTCATGGAGGCTGACCCGAGCGGCTGGTGGCTTGGCAGAAACACCAAGGGTACTACAGGTGTCTTCCCCTCAACATACACCCAGCCTTTCCTCTTTCAGTACCCATCAGAATCGATTCAACAGACACTCGCTCATTTGCGCCGTGCGAACGATTTTCAGCTCGATCTTGTGTCTGGCGTGCCACGCCCTCTAGCCCCTTTTGTGGCGCCTACAGAAAGCTTGATCAATACCCCACAGCTGGCCCAGGTTAGCTCGCTCGACGAGATGTACATCGCCGTCAACGATGCCGTGCTGCAGCGCGAAACAGTGCGTGCCCAAGTGGGCGAGGACCTATCCCAGCTGTGTGCGCTGGAGCATGCCAGCTACGCAGCCTCACTGGCGCGACCCGTGACACCGCCTGAGTCTGCGGAGACTGCCGCGTTCGCCGCCTCTGACGAAACGGATATCAGTCACACCCTAGCCAGAATCAGCCAGCTGCGTGGTGAGCCTCCGTGTGTCGATGCTGTGTTGCCCACCATGGATTGGTATCGCCGCTATTCACAGGTGCTCAAGGAGAGCTCTCGCACTGTGCAAAGCGACACCACACTCGTGGCAGAAGCCGTGCTCACCGCCGCCGAATTACGTCTTCAAGATCTGCAGCGGCGCGTGGCGCTTCGTGAAAAAGCGCTCGAGGCGTTGGCACCTGCTGTAAAAGAGAAGGAGCAGTACTATCTCGACGAGAGACACAGCCTTCGCCGCCGCATTACTATTCGCGACGAGCTTGTCTCTCTGCTCATCGCCCACTGGGCCCGCAAGGCCGAGTGGTCCCGTGCCGAGTACTTGCAAGCGAAAGCAACCAACCAGCAGGCGGAGGTAAGTGTGCAAAAGGAGGAAGAGCACTTGCGGCTCTGTGTTCAAAGCGGGCGCGACGCGTTTCTCGCCCTGACTGCGGAATCAAAGCAACTGAACGCACGCGCAAAGGCCCTTCGTGCCCAACTGCTTCAAAAACACGAGCTTGAGAAACTGGAGGAGCGCATTGCTGCGGCTAACGAGACTATCACTTCCCTGCGGCGCAGACAGAGAACGTCCATTACGCAAGCGCGATAGCGACACGTCACGCATAAAAACCAGTCAGTCGACACCCGTGTTACCGTGGAGGTACGTTTGGCGTGCTTCTCTGCATTCCTTCAACATTTTGTTGTTTTGGTTGGGGGGAGGATTCTCTCTCTCTCTCTGTGTGTCTTTTTTTTTTTTCTTTCTTTCTTTACCATAGACACTTTAGATCGAAGCAGCCCTTGCTGCACATACAAACGCAAAAAAAAAAATGCTCTAGTAAGCGTAGGCGCCTCAGGTATCTATTGCCCGCGCTCTCACGACTTTATTTTCTTGAAGAACTGCGAATGTGTTGTCCGTAAGCTTTGCCGAGATTACCAGGCAAATTCTCCCTCCGCTCTTTATTTCCTCCGCATCACCAAATTTCCTTGCCCCCCCCCCCCCCCTCTGACCATGTTTTGTTTCTTAGTTCCCTACCAAAATTGCACGCCAATCTAGAGAAACGTTTTGCATTCCATCCTCTTTTTACACACTTTTTTTTTCTTTCTCTCCTCTCAGCTCGTTAAGATTAACATTGTCTTTTTGCTTCTCCTTTTTTTTTGTTCTTGCTAGGTGTTTGATTCTGACACCTTCTCTGTTTTTCTCTCTGCCGCGCCACATATTCCAACAGCAAACATACACAGACAACCGAATCTGCGACCCCCACAAAAGGATAACTGTTCAACACCTTTCACGATCCCACTTCCCAACTTGTGTGAATCGCGATGGGCTGCGCTTGCGGGAAAACCGTCACGTTTGAGGACAAATGCAACCAGTACCTCCCAGGGTGTCGCCACATTGTGGAGGACTCGTTTGGTGATGAGATGCCCACACATGTTGAAATTGCCAATTTCTTCGCGTCATTGCGCACCGCCGCACGCAGCTTACTTGGCTGCAGCAAGGAGCAGGCGGATGACTTCATTGCAGACGCGTGCGATGGCAGTGCGAACGCAAAACGCGCTTTTGATGCCTTCCGCCACCACCCCCGTGCCGCCAAAGTGTTGCCCAACATTAACCGTGCCAAGGTGATTGAAATGTGGGCTGTGTACGATGCGGATCAGAACGGTACCCTGGACTACAACGAGCTCACAGAACTGATGAAAGGTCTGGGTATCCACGGCAAACTCAAGAACAGGCTGGATGGCACCTTCAAGTCGTCTGGAAAGACTGTCAGCTACCCCACATTCGAGCGTGTCTACATGAAGGCCATCGAGATGAAGGAACTGGGATTCGTTTTTGAAAGTATCGCCCACACCAAAGATACCATCACGCATGATCAGTTTCGCAAATTTCTCGTGGAGACGCAGCACGAGGAGGTCGACGATGAGCGCGTCAGTGAAATCATGGAAGCTCTCGGTTGCGTCAATGGCGAAGACCTCGACCGAAGTCACTTCATCGCTTATCTGTCCGACTACCGCTTCTCCAGTATGGCCCAGCACGACAAGTGGGACTCGGTGTACCAGGACATGACGCAGCCCATCCAAAACTACTTCATCAACGCCTCTCACAATACCTACTTGACGGGCGACCAGCTGAAGAGCGACTCGTCCCCTGATATGTACCAAAAAGCATTGCTCGATGGGTGCCGCTGCGTGGAGTTGGACTGTTGGAACGGCAGCAACAACGAGCCGGTCGTGTATCACGGGTACACGGCGACTTCGAAGATTTCGTTCCGCTCATGCATAGAGGCTATCAGGGACTACGGCTTCGTTCGGTCCGAATACCCCGTTATTCTCTCTTTGGAAGTCCACACGAGCACGAGCCAGCAGACGCGCATGGCGGAAATCATGGATGAGGTGCTTGGCGACCTGCTGTTCAAGCCACTGTGGGGTCCCGAGGAGACACCGACTTTTGTCTTTTCGCCCGAAAACCTGAAAAACAAGGTACTCGTCAAGGCCAAACGAGGCGACCATCCCTACTTCGAGCCTGGCGTCGACAAGGACGAGGACGACATGGACTACCCTGTGGATGACGAAGGCGCGCTTCTGTCGAACGAAGAATACCAAACCGCCGTCAAGTCCAGGACAAAGGAAAAGAAAGAGAAAAAGGAAAAAACATCCGAGCAGCTCTCCGCTCAAGTCAGCATCGAGTCTGTCGGGTACAAGGACCTGAACGACCTGTCGTACCTCAGTGCGCGCCAGCCGTACCAGTGCACATCGTTCTCGGAGGGGAAAGCGAAGGGTCTGTACGAGGAGAACAAGGCGGCTTTCATCAAGATTAACGAGACTTTCATCAGCCGAATCTACCCTGCCGGTTCCCGCTTCAACAGCAGCAACTACAGTCCACTACCCTACTGGGACTGCGGTTGCCAAATTGTGGCGCTCAACTGGCAGACCGTCAAGTCGTTGGAGTGGCGTCATAACCGTGCCTTCTTCTTCGACAATGGGCGCTGCGGGTACGTGCTGAAGCCGCGGCGTTTGCGGGCGCCATTTGTCGACCAACTCAGCGCAACAGAGCGCAGCACCGTGCGGGTGGAGATTTTGTCAGGTTTCTGCCTCCCTCAGCCGAGCGGAAAGAAGGACGACATTGACCCACTCGTCTCTGTGTACATGCTTGGTCCCAACATCTCTGCTGATGCCAAGAAGACGGCTCCTATCCCAGATAACGGCTTCCACCCGGTTTGGCACGGTCTCGGCGGGAACAGCTTCACGTTCGAGGTGACTGACTTTGATCTCACGTGTCTTGTGCTTCAAGTGTTTGACAAGAACAAGCAGAAGAGCAACGAGGACGCCATCGCCGAGTGCATCCTTCCGCTGCCCATTATTCAGAGAGGCTACCGCCGTGTGCCACTGTTCGAGGTAGGAGGCCAGATGCTCACCAGCAGCTGCCTCATGGTCCAATGCACTTACGTGTGATATTCCGCTTCTTTTGTGTCTTGTGGTTGTTTGCTTTTCATTCCCCCCTCCCCTCCCCCTTCCTCTCCCTTTTTCTTGTTTCATTCAGTCGGGATAGAGCACTGAGGGTGCTTGTCGCTACATGTATGTCTACGGTGATCCAAACAGATCATATTTTGCCTCAAGCTGCCCCCAGTGGTCTCTCTTGTTTTCGTTTTGTTCTTCTTGTATCGTGACTGTACAGCTTCACGTGTGCTTCATGTCAAATGCCGATATTCCCTACCAATCCAATGAGTGCTCCTCATTTTTGCGTCACTCGCTATCCAATCAGGGCGCGGGGTTCTGAGCATGAATAGAGCTCCCTCTCCGCTCCGATATTGCGCACTACTTTTCGGATCCTCATTCTATTCAGTGGACTCACTACAGCACTCACCTGTACATCGCAGGTTGAGCCTATCCGTACATAGCCACAGCTTCTTCTTCTCCCAAAGTGACACAGTGTATCTCTCTAATCACCGCCTCCACGACCGCCCTGCTGTTTTAACTCTCTCCCTCTCTCCCTCTCTGATTGTTGTCAAGTGCTCAGAGCTCAGGGATAGCGTCATTCACTTGCTACCCCAACGGGTGGTCTCAGAGCTGCATACGATATAATTGAGTTTCTTACACACCAACACATCCTTTCCCGCTGACGTTCGCACTTGTGCTAGCGTTAAACACGATATGTTGGCTCCACGGTACCGAGGCACTTTTTGGTGCGGTGCGTCTATGAAAGTCTCAATCTGTCGGAAGCCCCCCCCCCCCCCTTCTCTCGTCCAAGATACGGCAAACCTCAACGCTCACTCACTCGACAAGCTAGCTCCTTGTTCTCCGTGTGTGGTTGTATATGTGACCTTTACTGTTCTTTCTATCTGCTTCTTCAATTCTCTTCTTCTTTTGAATCACCCGTTTCTCTTCCTTTGTCTTCACTTGCTCAGTGCTTGTACGCCGCACGCGCCTTTAGAGCCCAAATTGCCTTATCGTCACTGCAGTCAACGCTCACAGGTTTGTAAGTTTGATTTCTCCTGCTCCCTAGCACACTACTGCCTCTCCCCCAACAATTCATTGATCGTTTACTTGTCAATGCGAATTAACGGTGCCAAGCCAAATGAACAAGCGTGGGTCAACCACGACCTCTACGTCGGTGAGCTTGATCACGGCGTTCCACATGGCGCAGGGCGCTATGTCTGGCAGGGGGCGGGAAGCACCACATCACCCCGTGGGCGGCTTCAGCGATGGGTCGGCTGTGTGTCCTCTCTTCTCTCCCCCTGTCTTCTGTCTTTCTTCTCTCTCGCTGGGGGTCGGTTTTCTTCTTGGGTGGCGCTGCGGTTGCGGTCAGGGTTTGTGGGTGCGGCGGTGTCGCCCCCGGGCCTCGGCTGGGCGGAGGGCAGGGGTGGGCCTGGGGGAGGGGCCAGGGGCAGGCGCGGCCTCCAGCCCCCCGGCAGCACAGGGCGCCCCCATCACCCGCGCCCCCAAGAGGCCCAACAAGAACACCAACCCACCCACAAAGACGAGCACAGCCCTGACAACAACGCAAGCAAGGAAAAGGCGCCCGAGGGAATAGCCCCATCCATCCAACGCATCGTGGACCAAGTGATCCTCGGCAACATCTCAGCCACAGATGCTGGAATTGTCCTCCAAAGTATGACAGGCAGGGGGGGGCAACACGGATACCACGGACATATGCGGAGAGATGATCAAGACTATGCGAAGGGTCGAGGATGAGAAGAAG
>JASANS010002235.1:0-34835 GCA_030849605.1 Wallacemonas sp. 195SL | reverse complement strand
GGTGCCATGGTGGAGAGCAGCAGACACCGTATCTTCTGCCGCGCTCTTGCTCGCGTCAGGCGAAGAGTCCCTGTCCGCTCTGGCACTCGCCGCCGTTGGTGGATCCTAAGCGAGCAAAGAAACACACATGAAAACGAGTATTATCTGTCCAACAGAGAGATGCGCTCTTCAAACAAAGAACTCTGCAACACAACGCTTTATCTCTCATAGCTCGAGAGACAGAGACAACGAGCACGTCTCGTGCTTCTCTCTTTCACATTTCCCTATCTCTACCAGCATGTGGCTCTTTTACACTAACTCTGTCTTATTTTTGCTGCACTCGGAAAATGATTGACACTTGACACACACACACACACACTAGCGCATCTCTCTCCTCTGTTCTCCCCCCCTTTACGAATTTTTCTCTGCTCATCACGGCATACCATTCTAAAACCCGATTACCGCCAATTTGGTCGTCGCTGCACCTCTTTGTCCGTTTCACATCTCAGATTCATTTATTCATCAGCGACAAAATAAACAAACAAAAAGTAAACGTTCCCCTTTTCTTTTCTTTTTTTCCCTTCTCTCCGTGCTCCCGGTTGCCTTGAAGCCTGTCTCTCTCTCTCTCTCTCTTTCTTGGTTTCTTTTCTTCTTTCGCATATTGAATCCATTCCTCCGCTTTCTTTCATGACGTGTTCATGAACAGAATGAACGTCAACTCTGCTCATTCTCCCGACGCGCCCACGCACAACGCTCCGACACCCCACGATGTGACTATCCTTAACGAGATGAGCAACCGGGACAGACTCGAATGTGAAGGCTTATCTGATTGCCCAATGGGCTGTGAGCACGCTGTGCTCGTACCCACGACGAAGATCGCTGCTCCCACCAGCGCCATGGCCGCTCCGACATCGACAGCTGTGACTCGTGTGGACTCGGTCGCCTGTCTCGTGCCGTCATTTGACAAGGTGCAGGAAGAGAACTGGCCGGCTGCTGCTGCTGCTGCGGCATGTCCTGTCGTCGGTACGTCAGTCTCACACGCGCCATGTTTAAGCATCTTTGACCACGATGCGGAGCCAACTCTTGCGTTGGCTGGTGGTGGCGGTGATGGCAGTCGTGGCTCATCGCAGCTGAGCTCTCTTTCCGAGATGACCGTGAGCGTGTCAAGAACAGCCCTGCTGGCCGGCAAGTCAATGACGAGCACAACCTCTGGCGGCAACGCCTCATCACGCACACACAAGGAGAGTGCAGAGAGCAAACCGATAGGTCCGCTCACCATGACCGCACACACGTTGAAAGCGTCTCGGGTCGAGCGGCTACCACTAACTGCCTCGCACGCAGCGGCACGGAAAAGTTCTGTGCATGACTGCACAATGGCCAAGGACAACCCGCTTGCAGACCCAGCCGAGCTCTCCATGGTCCTGATGGCCTCCTCGTCTTCCTCCTCTACTACGACTAGCGCACTGGGCGAGTATGACAGTCATGACAGCGTGGCGTGCGCTAGCGGAGGCGGCTCACACTCGGCAGGCGGTCGTCGTCCGTCTTCCCAACTGCACCGAGCACACAGCAGCTACCTCTCCCCGCTCAACTCGATCACGAGCACACACTACTACAGTGCCACAGGTGGTGAAGGGGCCTCGTCGTCCTCGGCGCTTGACGTGATTGGCTACACCGCACCCACCGTTCATCTCATCGCCCCTCTGTCGCAGATGCAGTCTTCACGCGCACCGGTTAGCCTCGGCGAGGCGTCATCGAGTCTCACAAAGCACACCCCATCAGGGTCTACCCTAGCGCACTCACCGACACCGCTCGAAAGCTCGGCGCACACCGCACGTAGCACAACAGCACACAGCCTGCCTGCGAAGACAGCTGGTGCTGAGGGTGCTGCTGAACCTGCTCATCACGACGAGGCAGATGTCGACAGGGAGACCATCGATGGGGCGTGGGCCGGCTCCACATCGCAGATCACCTCCACCTCCGCAAAGACGGATCCTCTTGCCCTGCCTGCTGGCCGTGCGTCTGGCTGTGCCCAGTGCGGCCCTCTGGCCTCACCGCACCTCGCCTACGTCGTCAAGCCGTGCCTCGCACTCTCTTTCAACGAGGCAGGCGCAACGGTGGAGGACTCGGTAGAAGAGGCTCTCACGACACCTGCCACGATGTTGGTGCCCGCCGTGACGGTCTTCTCTTGCCCTCATGCGCAGCACGTGGAGGCGGATGCGTCGGGCTCACCGACGACACGACTTGCTCAGATGGCTGCCGTGGCGCAGCTTTCACTCGAAGCCGTTTTGGAATACGAAGAGGTCACGCCGCTGATGCCAAGCTTGGATATTGGCGAGCTAATGCGCAGGATGGAGAGCGCGGTGATGAACCGGGGTGAGCCAGGGACGAGATCCGTGGCGCCCCCACCTCCTCTGCCCGTGTTTGCGCGTGCGGCGGTGAGCGCGTCGGAGGGCACGACCAGCACGGACGGCGCGAGTAGTCTCGGCACCTCAACGACGAGTGCGTCACTCACGCTGACGGCCACCGCCGTGACGCGGCCACAGTGGTACACCCCCAACAGCCTTGACGCACCCGCCGCAACCATGCACACAAGGCGTGAAGGCGTGCCGTTGCCATTGTCCGATTTCCTCTCTGCTCCGCCCATCACGGTGCCTACAGGAGGCCGCGCGGACCATGACGTCGATGACGGGCAGCACGGCCCCCACGCACCGGAGAGCATCCTCGTGCGTGGTACGTCGTTCAGTGAGCGCCGACCCCCACTTCCCCCATCGCGCCCTTCTGTGTCGGACACGGGTGTCGAGGCCCCTCCTTCGCGTCTTCTGGAGCCGCTGCTGCTGCCTCGGTACTCACCCAGACCTCATCACTTTCGCACACAGGCTGGCGTCTCGCCAGTTCACCCTGCCGCACGGCCAGCGCCTACCTTTGTGCTTGCAGGAACAGACAGAGATGTACACGATGCGATGCACCCGTCCCCGTCGAATGAAGCCGCCAAGGCGACGAAACAGGAGACGAGCACTTCACGTGGTGGCTACAGTCGAGGCTTGCGCTGGCTGTTCCCGAAGGTCTTCAGCCGAGGGCACCGCTCTGAGCGAAGCGTGACGTTACTGGCGCCCGACAACGCAGATATTCCGAGTTATGTGTCTGTGCCGTCGTCTGCGACCGAGTCTGTTCTCGCGCACGAGGACGAGCATGACCGCGATCACACTCACGATCACAACGATGACGGTGCGTGCCCTCACGCAGAGGTGACGATGCGAGACGCCCATGAGGAGAGTGCCTTGGGCTTCACCTGGATTGGCGGCGGCCTGCGCACTCTCACCGATTTGGCCAAGTCGATACGCCTGGGCCACGACAACGCGACAGTCAAAGGCGCAGAGCCTCAAGACGAAGAGGAGGAGAACAGCACCGAGGGCAGCGCACGTGACGCGCCTGCACTGTGCGGGCAACCGGAAAGCACAGACCATCACATCGCCGAGTCACGCGGCATCGCGGGCACGGCGGCGTTCAAGGCTGTCTCTGCCGTGAGCCGTGCGATGTGCGCGGTGACGTCCACGGCCTCCTTTCCCAGCCCCACAGTGAGCCCCACACAGCTCTCTCTCCAGGTGTCGCCGCAAGGCTGCACACTCGTGCTCTCGCCGCCGGATGAGCTGGTGCTCGACGAAAAGAAAGTCACTCCGCAAAGCCCAGAGATGCAGTGGGTGGTGCTCAACGATGTGGGTGCACCGCTGCACCTGATTGATACCATCGCGTCACCGCAAGCAAGGACCTCGCCCTCAAGCCACTGCTCAGGTCCGTATTCGCTGTCCCCTTCGCAGCGGCCGTGGCATGGTGTGTCACCGTGCGCGGGCACGCCTTCCACCGCGTGCGAAGAGGTCGACTTTCTGTTTGACTCTCCGTACCTTGGCAAGAGCGCCTGGCACCGCGGTGAGGATGCTCAGGATGGAGATGGCCGTGTAGTGCCGGCACAAGGCAGCACCTCTCCTTTTTTGCCTTTGAACATCGGCACGAGTGCAGCAGCCCCAACAGAGAGTGGAGGGGCAGGTCGTCTGAGTAGTCTCTTTGGCACCCATGGGGGAGCCTTTGCGGAGAGCACCGCCACGTCACTCTACGCATGCCCGCCTTGCTCCAGTGCGTATACTGCCTGTGAGGCGGATTCGTTAGGGCGGTTGGCAGAGCGCCTGTATCGTCTCTTCCTCCACCCACCCAGCGTGAGCGTGCCGTACGGTGCTGTGGAGTGCGCAGATTTATTCCATGCCATGTGTGTGCAGGAGACGTATGAGAGCGTCGTGACGGGCCGTCCTGCTTTCTCGCAGCGGGTGAGCTGTACGCTGGTACGAAACTTGCTGAATCCGGAAGTGCTTGTCTCATGCAGTCATTTGCTTTTGCACTGTCAGAGGGACAGCATGTCGCTGGACGACTTCCACAACTTTATTGAAGTCGTGTCAGTCGGTTTCCAGTATGAGAGAGGCATGTAAAGTGTTGTTCTCACCACCTCTTCGTGCCGCTCTGTGCTGCGATTTCTGAGTTTTTTTTTTCTTAATTAAGGATGCCGTTTGTTTGGCTTGCGTTTCGCTTTTGTGTTTCTTTTCCCTATATATATATATATTTAGCCACTCTTTTTCCTTCTTGTTGTAACCAAGATTGGAGTCGCTGCTTTTCTTCTTGTTTTCTTTTAAAAAAACAAGGAAACACACCTACTTGAATGAATATGGGTGCCTTGCTTTTCGTGTTGTTTCTGGTATCCTTCTCTCTCTCTCTCTTTTCTTTTCTCTTTTTCCCTTTTCCCACTTTTTTTTTTCCGTTCCGTTGAACGGTGTTGTCGGGGCTCTGCGCAAACTATTGCGGACGCCTTGGCACCACACACGCATTTTTTTTTTTTTTTAATGGTCATTACTTGTGTGCTTCAATTCATCTTAAATACCAACACTCTTTCATATCTCCCTCTTTCTCCCTTTCTTTCTCTCTCTTTCCGGGCTGAACGTGGAAATTTAACACTCACCGAGGAGGCGATACACAAACGTGTGCACCACGAACAAGACAAACTGAAACTACCATCGGTGCTCCCCTGCCTCGTGCGAATCTGTGGAACTGCAGTTTTTTTTCTCCCCGTGCCCGTATATCAAAAACGAACGTGCCATTGCGTATGCATGTGTGCATGTGTGCGTGCACAAACTGATATCACAATAAAAAAAACCTTTTGTTGGTGCTTGCTCCAATATATATATATATATATATATATGCTCAGATGATCACATGATCAAATGATCAAATGATCTCAGTCTTCAGTACTCAGTTCTTTTCTCTCTTTTCTCTTTTTTTTTTTGCTTGTATTGCACAATACGGCAGAGCTGTATTTTTTGTTCTGGATGTTCATCTACTCTGACTTGCAGCTTCTTTCTTCTTTCTTTCTCACCATTTAGTATGGTTCAACGCGTTCTCGAGTATGTGTGTGTATGCAGACTGATGGCGCATGTGCATCCTGGTGCTTTCCCCCCTTCTTGCCACTGTCGATACCTCCATCTATGACAACAACCACCGCAAAGGAAGATTCCAAACGACACCACGTGACTGGGCAAATGGTGAGGGATAACACCCGGAACATATGACAGCACCTAAAAAAAAAAAAAAAAAAAAACTATCACTGGGCGGGGAAACGACGCGTGACTCGACGAAAAAAAAAACACAGTTACACCACAACAAAGGTGGTAAAACACAGAAGGACAGCAAGATGAGGAGTAGTCTGGAGGCCCCCCCACCCTCTCTACCTCTCTTGTGACAGCCTTCTCAATCGCAACGCTCAACAAACTATCCGAATGATACGTCTTTCGTTTTCCTTTCCTGCCAAATTCTTTTCTGTTCCCCATGTCATCTTTTCCCTTCTTCTTTTCTTGATGAACCAGGAGCAAAAAAAAAAAAAAGCAAAATCTGAGCACCATCACGAACCAGTGTGCTCTTACACGCAAAACAACAAACAACAACAGAACCAAACACACGCTAGCATCCCCCTACTTTCCCAAAGACACAATTGGCTAGATGCTCGCGGAAGAAGATGCGATCGACGCGTGGAGCACGCCAAACTCCCCATCCCCGCACCTCGTAGGTCCATCGCATGTGCCTCTCAGCGGAGGTGACCCGAACGGCCTGGTCTCTGTCAGCTCATCCGATGAGACCCGCCGTCAATCTCAACGCGGCGCGAAGAAGCGTCCGAGTCGCATTGACAGAGCAGCGCCTCCGGCCGCGGCCGCGGACACGTACCCCGCTGCAGCTCCGCCAACGGCTGCGGTGCCGACAGCAGGCACGCTGCCCGCCGTGAGGGGCTCCATGGCCTCCACCGTTGGCCCCTTCAGTCCAACGCCGCCAGTGCCGTCCGCCGCCTCGAGAAAAAACACCACAGTCAGCGCTGCGACGAAGAAATCGACCAAGAAGCCGGCAGGGCCATCTACATCACGGGCTTCGAGTTCTTCTCGCCCTGCTGCAAAGAAGAATAGCACTACTGCCGCGGCGTCTGCGGCTGCGGCTGGGAAGAAGGAGAAGACTGCGACGAAGGGGGCGGGTAAGGCGGCAAGTGTTCGCAGCGGAAGCACCACAACGAGCAAAGTCAAGGCCAAGAAGGCACCCGCGAGCCGCACTTCTTCTGCCGCCGCGAAGAGCACCAGCAGCACTAGCAAGGCCAAAAAGAAGACACCAGCGACGAAGACCAAGGCGGGCTCCATCTCTGGCTCCTCCAAGGCGAGCTCCGGGCGGAAGCCATCTGCGAAGGCCGGCAGCAAAACGAAGAAGACAGCTAAGGCAGGCTCCATTGCCTCATCGACTGGCAAAAAGACAGCCACAAAGAAGACAAACCGCGCGGGCTCTTCCGTGGCGAGTAGCGCCGCTGGCAGCAAGGCCACGAGCAAGAAGAAGAAGGGCTCGACGACGGTTGTGCGCCGCGGTGCGCCGATGCGGAAAGCGAGAGGGTCTAGCAGAGCCTCCACAAGCAGGTCCAGCCTGCGCTCTAGTCTCAAATCTAAGGGCGGCAAGCGCACAGGAAGCGGCGGAAAGCGGCGGCAGACGGCGAAGATCAACGTCATGAGTCTCTTGGAGGCCGTCGTGGAGCAAGAAGTCGATTCCCGGAGCACGCTGGAGGTGGAGGAGGAGATGGAGCGCGATGGCCTCCAGCCGGTGTACAACGTACTCGTGATGGAGCTGGTGCGTACCCAAGTCCAACAGCTGAACTCCCGCCAACGTCAGTTCACCGAGACGATGGAGCTGCTGAAGGAGCGCGGCCTCCAGCGCAGCGCGATCGAAGGCGCCGACAGTGCAGAGGCAATCATCGACCTCCTCAGGGCGAAGATGGAGGGCGAGGCGATGCAGGAGCTTCAGCAGCTGCGTGCCGACAATGCCAGCCTGCGTGAGCGGCTTGAAGAGCGGACCTTGGATCTTGATAAGAAGTCCAGTGCAATGGAGTTGCTGCGCACTCAATTGGCTCGGCAGCTGACGCACCGCGAGGCCGAGAACGACGCGTTGCGTGCCGAGGTGCACTCTTCGCTGCAGAGCGCAACACTGAACGTGGAGCGTATGAAGAAGGACCTAGGCCACCGCATCGACATTGCCTGCTCAACGTTCCGCACCCCAAAGTATGATACCGCGATGCGGGCGATGCAAGAGCTGGTGGCGGAGGTGCAGAGTGAAGTCCAGGAGCACCACGACACGCTGAGCAAGCTGATTTTGTCCATCGGCGCGAAGGACACCTTCGCAAAGGAGGAGGGTGATTCCATGCACACCAACCTGCCAGGCAAGTACCGCGCGTCGCTGCGTGCGCTGGAGAAGGACAACATCTTGAACATTCTTGACGTGCTCAGCTTTCAGGAGGGTGTCGTCGCCACAGTTGGGAAAGCGCTCTATGTCTTGGAGGAGACCGGCCACAAGACGAACGTGATGTAAATTACAGTTGGTGCCCCCCCAATAAACCAAACAAATACCCCCCCCCCCCCCAAAGCAAAGCAATTCAAACAAGCAATCGACAAAGGAAAAGAAAGATAAACATGCACTATGTATTTCAGACTGCTTTGTATGCAATGAGAGAGAGAGAATGCGTGAGAGAAAAACGTGTGAAAAAGTGGGAGAAAAGGAGGACTGCGACATGCGATCTCCAGAGAAACCTCTGCGCTATTTTCGACAAGAATGACATCTTATGACTTACTCTGTGTTCCCTCTTTTATGATCTTTCCCTCTTTTTTTTGTTGCTGGTTTGTCTGTGTGTGTATATATAGGTCTCACTGTGCTTTTATTGTGATTGTCAATGAGCTGTTCGTGCATCACTGCGGCATGACATGTTCTTCTTTTGCTTTGTCTCTCCTCTTTCTTGGCCGTTCTGTCGGACGACTGCGTTTTCACTTTGTCGCCGTCTTTCCGTTTGTTCTGCTGTTTGCCTGGCTTTTTTTTCCCCCTTGTGTGTATGTGTTGTGGGGCTTTCACTTTATTTATTTATTTTTGTTTGCAGTGGAGAACCCGCACACACATACACACAACTTGAAAGACATGTACTACATCCTCTCAAATTTCTGCCTTGTTGTTCTCTGCGTGCCACGCCTTTGTTTTCATTGTGGACCTTGCGTTTGATCCATTCAAGTACAAAACAAAACAAAACAAAAATCGAAACCAGTGCGTTATGCATCTTCAGAGATATGAATAGACAAGTGCTTTGCACAGAAAACTTGTGGCAGTGTGGACACGTGAAGTGGCACGCTTTGTCTCTTTTTTTATTCATTTATTTATGTTTGATTTAGTGCGTGCACGATGTGAAGTGCTTGACTCTCTTCAACTCACTTCCGTTGCGCGACAGAGTTCAGCCTCTACATTCTCACCTCTCTCTCTCACCCGTGGTCAAACATGCCGTCGATGAAATGGAATCCATGTACTTTTGACTCTCTCTCGGCCTTGCGTTCTCTTTCCTTCTTTCAACTCTCTCCTTATCCCTCTTATTTTCTTTCTACAGGTAAAAAAAAAAAATAAGTCTCTCAAATCAAAAAAAAAAAAGAGAAGAGCACCAATGAACACAGAGGCGCCCGGTCAAATCGGTGATGTTCTGCGCGCCACACTGACATCTCTGTTCAACAGCGCGCCACCACCCACGTCGTCGTCGTCTCCGAGCACACACGAACACAACACCGACGAGGAGGGCACGGCTGGCACGACCGACGTGACGGAGGACACTATCACGCAGACATCTTTTTCATCGTCATCGTTGTCAGAGAACGATGAGATCAGTTCCACCACCGAGGAGGACAATTCTACGCGAAGTGGACGCGATCAATGGGCTGTCACTCAGGCCAGTGAGAAGGACAGTGAGAAGGACTGTGACGAGGAGGCTGTGGATGAAGAGAGCGAGACTTTCCCCACCTTGGCGGAGCTGTTCTCTTTTTCGCTCCATCGCGCTTCTTCCTCGCCTTCGCAGTTCCACTCGACACCAACTGAACTAGAGAAAGCGGATGAATCCACAGTCCTTCACCTCTTAACGCCGCCCACCACACCGCCGCGTCAGACACAGCAAGAGGAGCGTGCAGAAGCACTACTTACTACGCACAATGATACCCTATCTACCGCGCCCAGAGCCGCGGATGACGAAGAACAAGGCCGAGGAGCGTCGGACCAGGCGACGGAGGTGCAGGCAGCCTCGGACACTCCCGCCTTCTCACCACCATCACCACAAGAGACAACCACAACAATGACCCCCGCCTCATCAGCGGCAGTTTCCGTTTCCACACCGTCGCTCTCCCCAGTGGATCTTGGGTGGCTGCTGCCTCTGGTCAGTGGCTGGTCGCTGGAGAGCATCAGTGTGGAGGCGCACTTGGTTACCGCTCCCCTCTCCGGCAGCTCTGGCACGACACAGCCGTGGGCCGCGATCGTGGGCCGACCGTCTGCGACGCGACGCAAGCGTGCTGCCCGGAAAACCCCCAAGATGCCAGAACACGTCACCACCACAATACGCAAAACAGTCTTTCGCGTCGTCCTTCGACACGTACACGAGTCCGCCACGCTGCTCGAGCTGCTCGTGCCCGTGCGTGAGGAAGCGAAGCCTGATACTCGGCACGCCTCTGCCGCTCCGCCTCTGACACCACCGTTGACGTCTCTCTCGGTCGATTTGACCGACCCCGCTCTCACCGTGTACGACGTCACACACGGAAAGGTGCGTTCAGTCGCGGACATGCGGCAGCAGTTGCTGACACGCAGCTTTCACGCCACTGTGGACGAGGCGGCGACCCACAAGGCACTGAAAGGGGCTGGCACCACGCACTCTGATGCTGAGCATGCCCAGTCATCACCCGCATCTGTACCACCACCACCACCACCACCACACTCTGTATCGACAGGGAAGCCAGAGCTGACAGAAGTCGATGTGAGCACGCTCTCGTTGGCTGAGAGGCGGGCGGCGGGGCTCTTGAAGCGGCAGCGTACACCTTCTCCAGACCACCAGACACCGCCAAACAGATCGAGCGAAGACGAACGCGATGGCGAAGAGGAGGTCAAAGAGGAGGGGCACGCAGTCGATGTGGGCCATGTAGACCGCACGTCAGAAGAGGCAAACGTCGCGGCACCGCAGAAGCGAGGTCGCGGCCGCCCTCCCAAGTCATCTTCCGTGAGTGTTTCAATGAGCGCTGAGATGGATGTGGAAGGCAGCGTGTCGCACACCTCTCCGCAGCCATCGCGTGGCCCAGGGCGCCCGCACAAAGGGAAGGTCGAAGCGCCAGAAGACATCACCCCAAAAGAGTCAGAGAAGCGTCCGCGCGGCCGACCGCGTAGGACGACTCGCGATGCGCAAGACGCGGTGCCTGTCAAGAAGGAAGAAGCGGCGCACCACGATGACGCAGACACTCATGGTTCTGTGGCAACCTCGACCCCCGGGACCACAATAGCAGCACCCGCTCCCCCTCTGGTGGCGAAGACTGTGCGCACCGCACCCGCCTCGCCGTTCGCATCGTTGCTGGATGTCGAAGAGGCACTTCAGTCGTCCCGTATTGCACCACCCGTACAGGACCAGCCTCTGTCGCCATCTGCGTTGCTATCTGAGATGGCCAGCTCTTCTTCTCCGCCCTTCACCACAACGTCAGTGTCAGCCGCCGCCATCACTGCCTTGGAAACCCAGCACAACAAAAAAGCTCACCTTTCGCGTCGTGCGCAGACACAGCTTCCATCTTCTCTGAGGCCGCGTGCTATGGCAGAGGTTGTCTTTAAAGGCCATCGCCTCCCCACTGCACACACATCACTGCACCCTTTGTTTGACATGGACGCGCTCAGCATCGCGGCACGCAGAGGGCTGGCCACTACAGCACGGCGGCGCTCTACGTCTCCTGCACGCACACGAACAGTCTCACCAGGCACGCCGGCAGAGGGGGCGATTGCTTCACGCGCGGGCTCTCATGCGTCCTGCGCACCGTACTTGACATCATTGCATGCCTTGCGGAGTACACATGGGGAGGCACTGCGGCGGCGTGAGGCCGCGCACCACCTCGGGCGTGCGGTAAAATCTGAAAAGGAAGAAGACGGGGAAGACGCCGAGCCCCGTTCGTCCTCTTGTTCTCAAGACGCAGCTTGGGAGGACTGGTTGGCCCTCACACGTGCGCAGTCCGCGCAGCAGGGTGTGCGTCAGTGGATGGTGGAGGGCCTCGAGCTGGCGGTGCCCTCGCCTCGTCTCAACGGCGATGTGCTGGCAGCTGGCATTCACGCACTGGATATCGGTGAGAGAGATACGCTGGCCTACACAGGCCACACCAGCTGCACTACGCCTGCCTCAACACGCGATACCGCCACCGTGGCATCGCAGTTGTCTGATGTGCACCTGCCAGGCTTGGCGGCTTCCTCTGTGCGTGGCGGCAGCGTACCCGCACATGTGCTTTGTTTGGCGGGAAGCCTGAATGTGGGAGCGTGCGGGGACAGCACCGCGACGGAGCTGTCTGAGGAGACATTTGCCTCATTCCCGCGCCCTCTACCACCGGAGTTCTTGCCGGTCTCTGGGTTTGCGCTGCTACAGGCGCAAGAGCGGGCGGCGAACACGCTCAGCACGACCCCGTTCTCGGCTGCCGTGTCTTCCAGCGCTGGCCACTCTCGCGCCCGCTGCGTGATTTACGCTGACGGGATCCCCTCTGCTCCGCCTCTCACCATTGGCAACACCTTTCGCGACCACAGCACGCTCCGTGTCTTGCCCTCCTCACTGCGTGCGCTGCGACCCAGCAGTGATGGCACGGCGCAGCAGCAGCACCAGGAAAAGCACGAAGACGAAGGCAGGGAGGAGGAGGAGAAGGAGAAAGAAAAAGAGGACAGCTCTCCAGGAGCACATCAGTACGCGGTGGTCCCGAATCCCTTCTGCGATGTGGGCTACTACGTGCACCGGCGCCTTTTGTCACACAGGCTGCGTGAGATGCTGGATGAGGATGGCGTGCTCGCCATCACATCAGACGGCGTCTACCCGGACACGGAGACGGTCAAGGCACATAAGCGGGCACAAGTCGCGGCCCTGCAGGAGAGGGCGAATGCTGTGCGGGACGAGGCCGAGGCGCGCGCGCTGGAGTACACGGCGCTCGCCGATCTTGCCCAGCCGACGTCGCCGACGACACCACGCACACCCACCCCAACGCCCACTCCCACAACAGCACGCCCCAGTTCCGCCACCGTTGCTTTTCCCAGCTCCCTCCACGAGGCCACAGACGAGCCAATCGCCTCTCTCTGGCGCACAGTGGTGGCGACGGCGGCGTCACCTCTCACGAGTCCTGCCAGTCGGGGCCCAGTGGACGACTCGGAGGCAGTGGGGGACCAGGTGGACAAGCTGCTGCGCCGGGGTCACGACATCAGCCGCGTGCCGATGCCAAGCGTGGAGTGGAGCTACGGCCCAGCGTGAGAAGGGCATTGCACTCACACCTCCACACTATGGACAAAAAAAAAGAAAAAGAAAAAGAAAATGAATGAACTCACGAACAACTCATTACGCGCAAACAACAGTAGATCGTCGTGTACATCTGACCTGGAGAGTATGCACCACCATTTCTGGTTTTGTTGTTGGGCGTGCTGATGCGAGGTCTGCGGAAGCTGCCACATACTTTGACGCTCCCTCCTCCCCTTTCAGCGAGCCTCCAAGCGGGTCGTCACCCAACAACTGGAACCGGTCATGATTGTCAGACGAACAAGCCTGTACTTTCTTCACACACACACACACACGCACTTCTATCATCATTTCCGTCTTTCTCTCTTTCTTTCTCTCCATATTCCTTTCCCAAATTAATTTTGCCTTTTTGTTTTCTTCGAATGCGTGTTGCACCAAGAAGCAAAACAGCACACACGCACACAGAAAAACGGGAGAAACAAACGAAGGTGCTGAGAGATTGTTTCCGACCTGGAAGGGGGAAAAAAACACGCAGAACACTTAAACAAAGAGTTCTAGAAGAGAGCTTTCCTCTCTTTTTCTCTCTCATTGGCCACCGGTAGCGTGCCTCCCTCTTCTCTTTCTGCTCCTCTTTCTCTCACTAGCTTGCCACTTCCCCTTTTTTCTTTCTTGTAATCTTGATGGAGCACCGCCAGCTCCCCAAGGCACAAGCGCACCCTCACGAACGGCTCCTCGCACGCGATGAGCCTGTGTGGAACCAACAATCACGCAGCGAGGCACTCCTCCAAGCCAAGCTCGATGTGGCGACATCTCAGATGAATGTCGTGTCCTCGCAGAGCCGACTCACCGCGCAGAGAGAGATGGATGCCATTCATGCACGCGTTGAGCAAGAGCTCTCAAATGTCATTCGAGGCACACAAGGACTGCGCGTGATTGATCCCTTGGCGCTGAGCCCTGGCAAGGCGCAAAGCGTACCCGCTTCCGCACCGTCCAAGACCAAGGCGAAGATCACCTCAGTGCGCGCCAGCGGCGTTGTGGTGAACCCGCAAAGGTCTGACCGCACTGCAGCCGCGACGACCACGGCCGCCGCCGCCACGCGGCTCGTGAGCAGCACCGGCACACCTGCGACAGCCGCCAACAAACCCAAGGCTGTCGCTTCATCGCGTAGTGCTCGTTCTGCCACCGATGCCCTCTCCCCTACGCATCGCACCCGCACTCTGTCTGTGGATGCGCGAGCGAGCCCGTCCAACTACACCTTTGGCTTCCCCACGCCTTTCGACGAGTCTGGGTTTCAGTCTGTTATCAAATGGGCTGCGGTGAGCTTCGAGGAGGCGCGGGTGGCGGCGGTGGGTCCTCGCGTGAACTTGGAGGCGCTGCGTGAGAGCGAGCTGCCGAATCGCATCGTCGTCTCCGTGGCGTGCTACTTGCTGAATGAGGTCCTCAGCCGTGATCCCAGCATGCAAGCGCTCTGGCAGCAGCTCAAGGCCCCCATTTTTGATGCCGTTTTCAGCCCACAGCTGCTCTCATCGCACCTTGCCCGCCACCAGCAGCGGCTGGCACAGCGGACAGAGAAGGCGAGCCATGAGGCGCGCGCGGACAAACCGTACGATGCCGTGATGACATCTATGGCGGATGAGGACGGCGTACTCCCCCCTCTCCCCCTCCGCACGGCGACGTATCAACACATTGGCGACTTCTCCAACTATCGCTTGTGGGTTGAGGAGAACGTCGGAGCACAGAAGGACAACCAGCGCTTGTACGATCGCGTAGAGCGGCTGAAGGGGGTGGTGACGAACAGCCGACTCGTACTCCTTATGGCGCAGCGTCGCGTCGACACGGCGAAGAAGCGTACCATTCTGGTCGCCTGGCGCGCGTACACGGAGCGGGTCAAGAACCAGCGCGAGGTGATCTCCAACTACGTCACAGAGGCCCACCATCGACGCGTCTCAGAAACGTGCTTTCTCCGGTGGCGACGTTTGACGGTGCAGAACAAGCTCGAAGAGGTGCGTGAGCAGTTCCAGACACTCAGCAAGAAGTGGCAGACTATGACAGATGTGCACAGGCACGAAACAAACCTGCTCAAGGAGAAGATTCAAGACGGAGAGCAGGCGCGACAGACCATGGCGGTACGCGACGCCGCGCTGCGAGCCCAAATCAATGACAGCTACGCGATGGAGTCCACCGCGCTGCGCACCGCCCTCACGCGAAAGCAAACGCAATGCACACAGCTGCTTAATCATGCCCGGCGCTGGGAGCGGCTAGCGAAGACGTTCCGCCCTGTTCACGTGGCACCACCCGTGCCGAAGCAGCTGCTCACCTTCGCTATTCATCTCAGACGCTTCGAAGACGAATTCAGCGTGAACGCGGCGGCGACGACGACGCGGGTGTTTCGCTTGGTCAATGTGCGTGCCAGCATGACCAAGTTCCTGCTCCGCTGGACGAACGCGGTGATGGGGGCGTCGCCGTACAAGAACATGTGGGTCAATGTAAAACGATTGGCCACACGCCGTGATTGCCAGACAGATGCCCAGCTCGATCCCAACGCGTTGTCTCTCCAGGAGGCCGTGACCGCCTCAGCGGCGTCGTCCTCTGATCCGGAAGCCTTCAGCAGCTACTCGCTCGTGTACGTGGTGCGTGAGCTGCGTCGCCTCATAGACCGCGAGCGGAAGGAGCGGTGCGCGTCTGCGGCGATGGAAGCTGTTCTTGGCGCCGCACGCAATGGCGCTCCCTCAGCCGCGGCCGCCACCGCGGCGACGAACACCTCTGTCACGAACAAGGCAAAGCAATGGCTGAGCGAACTGCAGGAGCAGACTAAATCAGATCTGACTCCGTCTGACAGCGACGGCGATGAGGAGGTGGAGAAGGAGGCAGGTGGCCGTGATGAGACGCTCTCCTTGTTGTCGGGCGGTGGCCCCAACGACACCTCCGACGAGGCCATGCATCGCCAGCTCTTCGCGGAGCTTTGCGAGGTGCTGTATTTGTTCACCGAAGAAGGTTCCCGCCCGTCGCTGCTCATGCACTGCCCCTATCTCGGCAGCTTCTTCTCCGCCGCGTCTCTCTTTGCCTCCGTGCCTACACACCCAACGGCGATGCTCTGGCTCCTCGGCACGCTCTTCA
The DNA here is from genome assembly GCA_030849605.1 of Wallacemonas sp. 195SL. Taxonomy (NCBI): domain Eukaryota; phylum Euglenozoa; class Kinetoplastea; order Trypanosomatida; family Trypanosomatidae; genus Wallacemonas; species Wallacemonas sp. 195SL. The sequence goes on along the minus strand of JASANS010002235.1, from coordinate 18,883 downwards.
CCGGCTACGTGGAGACCTTCTGCGGGTTTGAGAACCCCTACTTCCGCCGGCAATGGCCCCCCTACCTGCGCTGCGGTCACGAGGAGGCGCTGTCGCGACGCCCGAATCCGAGTCTCACCACGACAGAAGATCCATCCGAAATGGGCCTTCTTCACGGGACGCTACCAACCACGACGACAACGACAACGGCTGCAGGTATCGCGAGCGTGCCACAAACCGTCGTCAACCCCTCGGCGGCTCCCGCAAAGGGCACGTATGTGCTCTCCCGTCACACCACCATCGGCAAAGGGCCAGCGACGTCTACGGCCATGGCAGCAGGGAAGGGCAAGCGTGGCAAGCGTGCGGCCGGTGGCTCTCGCCTGCGACGACACGACTCGATGCGAGATTTGGGCCGCGCACTGCCCCACAAGTCCGTGCGCGTGACAAAGATGAACGAGCTCGAGCTGGTCCGCTACGGCGTCGACCGTGAGGAAGACATCCTTGCCTTCATCGGCAAGGACGACGCTCAGGAGAGCTTCTTGCACAACATGAACGGTGAGGAGATTGACGTGGAGGCACTCATGGCAGGGCTGGAGGAGGGTGCGTCACAAGCAGGCAGTCCACCGCCTTCACGCCGGGCTGGTCCGTCGTCGGCACCATCTCGCGGTCCTGGTGGCGATGCTCAGGCTGACACCAGTGCCCTCACACGGCGCCAGCAGCGTCGTCTTCAGCAGCAACAGCAACAACAGAAGCAACAGCAGCAGCAGGGCGATGGAGAAGACATGCAGCGTGGCGTCTCCGATGGACGCGCTGCCTCACCACCAGCGATGCGCATCGGCTTCGCTGGCGAAACCATCCTTGATAGCGATGACGACGAACCCGAGGTTGGCGACGGCGGCCGCGTGGCGTCTCACCGCGGAAACCGCCCCACGCTGACGCGCGCATCCAGCTTCTACACCGAGCTGTCCGCGATCTGCCAGCCACGTGGCAGCGCTACCCGCTCGCGCGGTGGCAGTGCAGCCGACATGAGCGGCGAGGACGACGACGACGAGGACTTGACGGATCTGGGTCTGCGGGATGACATGAACTACCTCCGCGCCGTGCTGCGTGCACAGGAGAAGGTCGAGGCCGAGAAGGCCACCGCGTTGCTCGTGTCACCCAAAAAGAACTTGTTCTCCGCGGAAGAGCTGTACTTGCTGTTCCGCCTCCCCGCCCCCAGCCACGCCTTTGATTCTCGCTATGTCCACGTGCGTCAAGATCTGAAGCCCGTCGCCTCGGCGAACACATCCCGCACCGACGCCGTTGCCGACTGGGCTACACACGGTGACGGCGCAACCACAGCACAGCCTACAACAACAGCACAGCGACCCTCCTCGTCCGGCGCACAGTCCACCGCGACTATCCCGAACACCAACATTCGCGAGCCACCGACTGCGATCAGCGCGTTTCTCACCTACACCCTTCTTGACGCCGATCGGCGGCAGATTTGGCAGGGTATGGCACGTGTCATCACGTCCCTCATCACACGACTGCGCGTGCTCGACACGGCAACCTCGAAGAGCGCACCAGCTGTCACCACGTCGGCCAAGAAAAGTCAGGCGTGGAAGCAGCGGAAGTCCGAAGTGGTGAGCAGCCGCACCGGGAGGAGCAATTCAAGTCGCTCGCTGAACTCCCGCAGCAGCTCCTTCGTGGGCATCCCCGAAGACGACGAGGCCGTGACGCGAGGACGTGTCGCGAAGCCGGTCCGTCACCGCGGACAAGCGCGCAACGGCGGCGGCGGCGACGACGACGACAACAACACACGGCCGGCTCTCGTCGAGTACGAGGAGCCCGAGGAGGCGGCGGCGTCGGCCAGAAAGCCCAAGGCGGTTGGTGCGGGTGGTGCGTCACCTTCTCTCACAAATGCCACACGCGGTGCGTCCACATCTCTCCCGCCCATCCTTCAGTCCTCCACGTCCCTCGCCGGGGGTCGCCGCGCGATGGACGCCGCATCGGTGCCGCCGACAAGAGACGCCGCGCAGGACAGCACCCTGCTCAACACACCGAGCACGGCGCCACAACACGACGAGCAGCTCGGGGATGCACTTCGTCAGTTCAACGCCGACACCGAAGCTGAGACCGGCACGGCCGCATCCGAGGACGGGCCACCTTCCAGTGCGAGCAGGCGGACACCACACTCGACGAGTGTCGTGAAGGGCTCCTCTGCTCGTCCTGCTTCCAGTGGTGGTGGTGGTGGTGGTGGTGGTGGTGAGACCGAGCACGGTGTGCGGGTTCGCACCCAGCACTCGAACGCTGGCCACTACGCCTCGCCACCACCGATCGCACTTGGTGTCCCAGGTGATTTGCGTCTGGCGCCAGCCCCGCTGAACGTGAATGGTGGCGGAGGTGGTGTTGCTGCTGCTCTTGCGGATGGAGGCACTGCAAAGGAGAGTACCGCAGGCACCGAACCCAGGTCTGGCACACGGTTATCCTGCGCGCCATCGATGGAGGGGAGACGAGGCGTGCCGGCAGCCAGCAATGTACGCCAGCCGACAGTCCCTCGGACGGCTCCAATGAGCATCCCTACACAAACACTCGCACCGCTCATCGTGCACGCCGAGACCGAGGAGGACCAAGCGCGAGAACCACGTGAAGCCCACTCGGCGGGTACATCGCGACAACCCAGCTTGCCACCGAACAGTTCCAAGTTCCGCTTCGAGATGAAACGAAGCCGCTGAGGAGATGTACTGCATCGCAGTTAGCTGCTCCGCTTCACACATAGACACACACACCGAGTCTATCTCTCTCTCTTTCTCTTTCTTTTCGGGCCTTTGTCAGAGAGCCTTTTTGTGTGGCTCATGTATAATAACACTCACAGGATGAAAATACTGGCAAACAGCCACAACGACGGCATGCTGAGTCTCTCATATGTTTTTTTTTCCCCCTCACAGCTCGTCGCTTCACATTGCGTTCTTCTGTTTTCTTCTTTACGTTGTTGCGCACCATCTTTTTTTTTTCATCTCTCTCCCATGACCGCACAACATCTTGCTTCTCAGACGTTCGGCCATCTTCACCTCAAGCGACTTGAAGAGTCATTCGACAGGATTTGTAACGTGGGAGAAAAGAGATTGTGTGGCTCACTTCGCCTCTTCAAAGCAACAGCCGCTAAGAAAGCAAAATAAAGAAGTAGCATGAACTGAGAAAAAAAGAATGGTGAGGGGTGAACTGATTTCTTCCACCCCAGATCAGATTGCACGCAACAAACAAACAAAAATAAAAACAAAAACAAAGAGGAACACGAATCAACTTCTCACGTGACACCAACAGGGATGATCGAGAAGCAGAAAAAACACGCACTTCTTGACAGCTCTGCATAACCTGAAGTCCGGCTTCTTTCAGATCTGCATCACTCCCTTGATTTATCTTTGTGTGACTTTTCCTTCTGCAATGCCAGCCACAGACAAAGGCATCTCCACAAACAAGAGCCAACAGCTTCCTCTTTCTCTTTCCCTTTCTGTTCTCTTTGCGTTCTCCTCTCTCTCCCGCTCAGGAAATCACAGAACGACAAACAAACAAACAAACAAGAAAAAATATATACTGAAAGTACAGAACACACACACACACACGAATAGAACACTCGAAAAGAAGCAATGGCACCGAAGAAGAAGATTGTCACATCCGACGCGGCGGCTCTCGCGGCGTTGGAGAAAATTAAGATACCAACCGCGCCACTCCCCATCACGCAAACGGCAAACACACAGAAAGCAAACGCACGCAGCGCCTCTCGCACTGCTGCGACGATACAGAGGAATGCTGATCACACACGCGAAATGCGAAAGCGCCGTTACGAACGAGACTTGTGCCGTGCACAGCGCAAAAGTGACCAACGGCGACAATGCCTAATTATGCTCGCGTGTTTTGCCATTATCGGCATCACGATCTGGCTCACGCTGCGTGTTTTGCGCCAACGGAAGCCAGTGTCATCGATGAACTGATGAAGAGACAAGGAAAGAGTGAACAAAAAGACGAAAAGAGAAAAAAATGCAGGCGGAATGTGTTTGAGGCTCTTGCTCGCTCCTCATCCGTGAAGCGAAATAAAGAGGATGGAGGGGAGGGATAACACAACCGAAAAACAAGCACGAACAAACAAACACACACACACACGCACACGGGTTGCTGTTTATTTTCCTGTGTTCAACTATGGTTGCTTTTATCCCCCCCTTATTCCATTCTCTTCCCGGAATGACGCCATATCACGATGACATTATGCGGTAAGCCTGCGCAATCCTTTTCTTTGCTCTTTTGTTCCCCTCCCTTTTTGCTTATTACTTTTGCTATTCTTTTCCCCCCTTTTCTTGGTCTGCAATGACTTTCCTTCGTTTTTCACACCTGAAAGAGAGCGATGGAGAGCATGCACAAAAAGAAAGCACCAACAAGAAATTAGAATACACCAACACAATCAAACGATTTTTTTTTCGTCCAGAGAAATGGCGCTGGTCATTGTCACTGCCCCCCCCCTACACTGTTTCTTTTTTTTTTTTTGAATCCACAACAGAACAGCGCCTCGTGAGTGCCTCACACATTCGCGCTCCGGTTTGTGAATGGCTTGATTTCAGACCGGTCTTCTTCTCAACCACTCCCATCCCACAACCTCCTTTTTTTTTTCTTTCTTTCTTTCTTTGCACCTTGTTTCCCTTTCAAATAATGCCCCTCCAACCCCCCATTATAATCTTGCCTGTCGTCTGCTCCCATTCAAAAAAAAAAAAGAAAGTTCTCGTCGTTGCTGTTTGCCGGCTCTGCTTTCATTTTGTTTGCGTTGCCCCCCTTTTTTGTTTGTTGTTATTGCCGTGCATCACCGCGGTATACACTGCACGTGTGTGTGTGTGTGTCAATTCCATGGCGTCGACAACGACCTCATCTGCCCGCGAGCACTGGGCACGGCTGGTCGAGGAAGTGGCTGGGATGAACTCGCTGGAGCCGCTGCCGAAGGTGTACAAGCCTGAGGACTACCTCCCAGGTGGTGTCTCTGAGCTGCCGACGTCGCTGTTGGAGCAGCTGCGTGCGGAAGATGGTGGCTACGACGAGGACGCGGCAGGGCTCTACCGATCTCAAATTACACTGGAGGAGGGCATGTACGCACAGCCAACGGTGCCACGCTTTAGCAGCCGCGCTCTCCAGCTTGAGAGCGTCAGTAACGGTGAGGGGAGTGCGGTGATACGCAGGAAAATCACGGGTGCGCTGCCCAGCCGCGAGGAGGATACTCTGTATCAGCGCTACCGAATGATGCTGGCCTCGAGTGGGCGTAGCGCTGCGGCGGGAGGGGCACGTCCTGCGTCACCAACCGGCGCGCCGAAGTGTGGCTTGGGTGGCAGTTCGTCTCTGCTAACGAGCGGCTTTGCGGATGTCGCGGCGTTGGCGGAAACGCATCGCAAACCAGACTTCATGCCCATCATTCTCGTCCCCGCCTCCATCACAGCACCTTTGCAACTTCTGAACATTCGTAATTTCTTGGAGCAAGGCGACTACGTGGATCCTACCACAGTGTACGTGAATGAAGAGACTGGTGAGTCGAACGTGCAGGACACCAAACCAGAGTCCCTCATCGTCACCCCGGGCTCTTTTCTAGATCGCGATAAGTTCAACTGCACATTTCGGCAGTTTCGCATCGTGGATGATCCTCGCCAAGTCCAGAACTGGCGGCACGTGTGTGCGGCTTTTGTGGAGGGGAATGAGTGGCAGTTTAAGGGCTGGTTCCCCCGCGAAGATGACACCGCACGCGAGCCGAGCCAGCTCTTCATCCGTCTGCGCGGTTTCCTGCCATACTTTGAAGAGGACAAGGTACCTGTGCAGACGCAGGAGTGGCGTGTGCAGCCGTTGCTATTGACGCGACGCACGATCAAGTCACATCAGCACCTGCTGGAGGCGTCTCGCTTCTGGGAGCAGCTGTACGCCTTCCTCGATGAGGATGCGTTCTTCAGACTCTACACAGTCTCTCCTGACGAATAATTGTTTTTTGAGTTTGACATTGATTTTGATTTTTTTGATATTAGTCGGCTCTCTCTCTCTCTCTGTTCCTCACTTGTTGTTTGGTTTTGAGTTTCAAAAATAAATAAAAAAAAAAGCAATGTTCAACGCGGAGCTTGTTTCTGAATAGCAACATCATATGCGTGGACATGAAGGCTTCCTTTGCTACACAAATACAAATACATACACAGAGAGAGAGAGAGAGGGAGTGAGGAGTTTACACGTCTGGTGAGCGTCACGTATGTTTTCTGACTGCCTGCATGCGTTTGTCTCGATTTGTTTGTTTTTCTTCTTCTTTTGCTGTGTTGACTTGCAATCTCTTCTGGTGGACCTAATATCAAATACTGACCTGAGAAGGAAACGTCGATACACAGCGTAAAAAAAAAAAAAACACAAGAATAAAAATAAAAACTCACCACAGCACGTCACTCACACTGGAGAGAATCACCGATAAACTCACAGAATGGGGTCTTGAACTTTTCAGCTGAAGAGGCTATCTCCGTCGCTGCTTCATGAGCACACGTGACAGCGCGCGACATGGTAAGCCGCACACCGCGACGTGCCTTTTGCAAATAGCACTCTCTCTTTTTTTTTTTACGTTTCTTTATGTGTTTTTTTCTTCGCAGACTGTTAAGCACAGCTTCCCCCCAAAAGACTGACGAGTATGCTAACGACGCATATGTCGTTGTGTCAGAGACCACGACTCGCTATTGCTTTCTGCGGCTTCAAACAAACAGCACACCTCATCCCAACACATTTTCTTCCTCTCTGTCTGTCTCTCATATGATCCTGTGTCACTTGAAATATCACCATCGATAACGATAAATCAGTTTCTCTTGTTGTGTCGCCAATTTGTTTTGCTCTGATTGTTGCGCTCGCCGTTCATTTGAATCTGCACCTCTTCCCTCTCTCTCTTTCTTTTTTCTCTCTCTGTGATAGAGATACACACACGCACACACATCTCTCACTCTTTCCACACCCCTGTATTTGAACGCATGCTGCGCCGTCTCTCCAGCCGCACCACATCCTTCGTGACGTCCCAGACGCTCGTGGCGAACGCGGCTCAGTCGCGCCACACAACGATTCTCTCTGTCCGCAAAGGTGATACGGTCATTTTGATTGGCGATCGTCAAGTCACTCTTGGAGAACGCATTGTCGCCAAGAGCAGCGCGTGCAAGCTGCGTCGACTCAGCGATGATGTGGCCATTGGGTTCGCCGGTAGCACGGCGGACGCCTTTGCGTTGATGGAGAAGCTGGAGAACAAACTTAATGACTTCCCGAACCAGTTGACCCGTGCCGCCGTGGAGCTGGCGAAGGAGTGGCGTACGGATCGTGCCCTGCGTCGCCTCGAGGCATCGCTCATCGTCATTGGCAAGGAGGAATCTCTTGAGATTGATGGCCAGGGTAACGTCATCACACCTGAGGAGGACGGTATTCTGTCCATTGGCTCCGGTGGTACGTACGCCAAGGCGGCAGCACGTGCTCTGATTGATGTAGATGGTTTCGACGCGGAGACGATTGCGCGCAAAGCGATGAAGATTGCGACGGACATTGACGTCTTCAGCAACGGTAACTGGGATGTTGAAATCTTGAAGCGCGATGAGCCAAAGGCTGCAGACGCCAAGAAAGAAGAGGACGAAGAGAAGAAGGCGTAGTGTGGAAGCAAGATCATTTACACACAAACAAAAAAAAAAACCCTGATCATATGGAGAACAACACACTACGTCAATGATTGAGCACATACAACGATGCAATCTGCAGAAAGGAAGAGGAAAGAGACTTGGGGCTGTGACCGTGTGCGCCTGTGCCTGTGATGGGTGCTCACTCACCCCTTCTCTCTTTCTCTTTTTTTTGTTTTTGTTCTCAAGCTTCTTCCACGTTACTTGGTCCTTCTTCCCGTCTTTTTCCCGATATGCCTCCTTGCCGTATCGCACACACACACACAGATATTATTATGCATTTCGTCTTAAAAAAAAAGCAACAACATTTGAATCCGTATCATTGCCGCTTGAGGGACATCACATAAACGCACACATACACACAAAAGAAATACATATTGCCTCCGAGACAATCACGAAAGGCGCACTGTGAGAGATGGAGATCAAGGGCAAATAGCGGCGGGCCTTGAAACAAGAACGACTGGACCGCTATGTTTTGCTTATTCTTGCACCCCAGCGAACCTGGTTCTCGTTCTCGTTTTCTCTCTCTCTCTTATCCATGTGCTCGACACAAACCAGCAGGCAAATACACAAAAAAAAAACACGAAATGCACGGCTGGCTGTCATCGCACTTTCCAAGTTGCCAGTCTGCGTTTTGATGCGCTTGCACTGCGTGCCGCTGAGTGTGCGCGATGTGGTCTGGAGCAGGAGTGCAATCGTGTCTGCATTGTCAACGCAGCTTTTTTTTTTCTCGCCCAATACTTCATCTCTCTCTCCTTCTCTTTCTCCCTCTGTCTCACTCATGTTTTCACTTTCACTGCTGCACAGATTTGTTTCCCCTTTATTGCTCACTCTTTCCTTTTTAAAACCCCACTTTCGTTTTCTCTGTGTGACTCCTTTCTCTCTTTCCCCTTTCCCCTACAGACTGCAGGTCGCTCCAAAGACATCTGAAAGGCAAACAGAACGACGTGATAGTATCAACGCACACATATATAAGCCACCCTTTTTTTCCCCCAAGAAAACGAAAGAAGCGCAATAACAGCACACTTTAATTCCAATAACCGCACTAAGACAGAAACTGTCACTCACGCAGACGCAAATAAGTATACCTCGCTTAACCACTAGATTTTGTTTTTTTCTTCCCCCAGTATCAAGACGCAGAGTTTCATTGGCTCTTGATATTTTTGTGTGTTTCTTTTTCTCCTTTCTTTTTTTGTTTGCCTTTTCTTTAGCTGACCGTCTCTTTCTCTCTCTCTCTCCGTTACCCCCTTTTTTTTTCTTTGTGCACTCGCTTGCATCAAATAAGGCAAAAAAAAAAAAGAAACATAAGAGAACGAGAACCGTCCTGAATACAGAGAAAAGCAAACACAAAAATTACTTTTTTAAAAAAAATTGTACTTCCAGTTTATCCTCTCTTTTCCCCCTTCTTCTTCTCAGACTCCCGTGTGTGAAGGATGGCGGCATCGCTAGACTCGAGCGCTTCCGTGTACATCCCGTCATGGGCACGGACCCGCACTAGCGAGGCGTCACCTCTGTCTCAGTCATCGGCACTGCCCCAAGGCAGTGCAAACGCCAAGTCAGTCACCACCAACACGACGACGTCAATCACGGCCTCGAATGTGTCCTCCGCTGTTCGGCAAGAGCACACAGCTGGGCGTCCGCCACGTCCTCCCCCGCTCTCACCGATGCGCGTCGCTTCTCATATGGCGAGCGGGTGCAGCGCACAGATGACCTGGCAGGACCGCAAGGCATCTCGTAGCCAACCGAACCTGTTGCATGACGAGCAGCAGCAGAGCGGTGAGGCTGGTGATGCGAGCAACCAGGTCGCCCGTGCGATGACGAAGAAGTGGGATGCGAAGAGTGGCGCACGCTTGCCTCCATCAACGCGTCCGCGTCGGCAAGGCGGCGACGGTGGTGGTGGCGTTGCGTCAGCGCTCGCGCCATGCTCGGAAGCACCCGCAGCAGCGCCTCCGCACCGTGCTGCCGGTCGCCACGGACAAGGTCAGAAGCGCGGCACTCGACGCCGCCGTAGCGTGCCGAGAGCCTTCTCAACAGCGTCACCGGCTTCGTCGCGCTCGTCCGTGGCATCGCCGCGCGTTGGTCGGGCTGGTGCGTACTCGCCTCTGCCGCCTCCAGCAGAGACACCACATCTGCCGCCGCCGCCGTGTGTGTGGCCAAGCTGGTTCGGCGCGTTGGTAGCCACGCCTCTACCCACACGTCGCGTCTCGCCCACATCTGACGCCTGTTCAGCCATGTCCGCCGCGCAGGGGTGCGTGCAGGCGTGGCAAGGTGTGCGCTGGTCATGGCGCGAGGCCTCGGCGGTCGCGCACGGTGGGCATGTCATGAGCAGCAGCCGCAACAACCTGGCCGATGGCCTCACCTCGCCTCCTCCACCACCTCCGCCACTACCGGTGTACACGCCGGACGAGCAGAGCTTGTCGCGTGAGCTGCTCGATTTTGCGCGTTATGTTTCACTCACAGAGGCCGAGTGTGCCGCACGCGAGGCGCTGCTGACCACGCTGACGGCGATTATTCACAAAACAGCATGGCCTACCTTCGTCTCGCTCCACACGAGTGCCTTGGTAGCGAACCGGAGTGGGAGCGATGGAAGTGGCGCAGGTGATGCTTCGCCGACGTCGCCTCGTGTCGTGGTTTATGGCAGCGCAGCACTGGGCTTGTCCTTGTGCACCAGCGATGTCGATCTCACCCTGGTCTTCCCACACGTTCCAAACACGACGGCGACGAACATGAGCACCGATGCTAGGCGAGACAATCAAGAGACCGCTGCTGAACTTGCGGCGCAGGCACGCAGCCGGGCACAGGCGCGCTTGCGTGCGCTCTACTTTGCCCTCACCGATCACCTCGAGGACAACGCCATGCGTGTGCAGGTCCTTGAGGAGTGCAAGGTACCCGTCGCCAAGCTCTACGACCCGCGTCACGGTCTTTCTGTGGATGTTCACGTGTGCGAGGAGGACGAGATGGTGCCGAGGAAGCCTCACAGCAGTGGCGGCCTCGTCGTCGATACCATCACAGAAGCCTACCGCACACGGACGGAGAAGGTGTTGGCGACGCAACGTGACTGGCTGGCGCGTCACCCGATTGCGGCCCCGCTTATTGTCATCACCAAGGCTGCCCTCCAGCAGTGGAACTTGAACCGTCTCTTCACTGGTGGTCTCTCCTCGACGGCGGTCTACAGCCTCGTCCATCGCTTCCTCGAAGAACAGTCATGTGTGGTTCCTGTACCTGCTGCGACACGGAGTCTTGTCGAGGCTGGGAGTGGACTGTGCCGCTCGCCTCTGCCACCGCCGCTCACGGAGTCGAACTTAATCAAGCAGCGGTTGGCCAGCGCATCGCCATGCCATGGCGAAGAGGACGTGCGCTCTGTTAGCGATGAACAGGCGGGTGGTGTCGCACGGGATGCGAAGCAGGCCGCAGCTCTGCCGTGCACCGTGTCGCCATCCTGCGTGAGCACGGCACATTTCACCACGGCGACCATGTCCATGACAAAGTCGAACTCGAACTCCCAGCTTGCGTGGAGCAGCTGTGCGAGTACCGATGGCAGCCACAGCGAGGACGCGGAGGAAGCCCTCACGGTCAGATGTGAACACCCTCTTCTCAGTTTTGAGGCCTCTCCGATGGATGCGGCTCGGGGTGTAGGCCATGGACCTTCGCACTTGCGACGCGCGGAGGCCATGTGGGCCTATGACTGGGCCAATCAGCAGTGCCAGACGCGCTATCACACGGCCTCGTTTAGTCGGCTTTTGATCTCGTTGTGGATCTACTTGTCAAATGAGAACTTCGCGATGGGCTACTGCATTCCTGACACGTTCGCTGCCTTGGTGCGCGCAGAGCAGCGCGTCGAAAAGCACCGCGACCCGACTCCGATGCACGATGTGCGCAACGCTGCGGATTATGATCAACATGAGGACGAGGAGGAAGAGACAAGCATGAGTGACAGCGCACATGTGCTGAGGTCTTCCTCTTCTTCTGCCCCCCCTTCGACACTGTCGTCCCCGTTGTCGTCACCGCTGCCTCCTGCAGAAAGACACGAGAGCCCCCCCTCGCGAGCAGCCTCGCCCTCACCTGCGGCCACACCAGCCGCCGCCGCCGCGACGACTGAGTGCTCATCTTCGTCGCGATCACGCTCACACAAGAGCTCAGTTGCGCGAAGATTTTACGGTGGGAAGGATCTGTCTGCCCCGTCCTATCGACTGCCCGAGCTCCTTGCCCTGCTTCGTCACTCTGCCATGACACTGGAGGCGTTTTTGACGATGCCGGTGAGCCCTGTGTTGGCACACAGTCCCGTCTTTCACTACCCACTATCGCCACTTTCTACGGTTCTCGTTGACCCCCGCATCGGGTCTTCGTGATCATGTACATTCCTTGATTTTCTCTTTCCTCTAGATCGAGAAAAAAAAAAGGGAAAGAGAGAAAATGTGCGAAAAGGCGTGTGAACAGTTTTTTTTCTATTAAATAAATTGCAACGTTTTTTTTTTTTTGTGTGTGTGTGCTGGCACAGGCTGAAGGCGCGATTGATTTGGAAAGTTGGTCTTCATCTTTTTTTACTTTCTTCGTCACGTGATAACACAACAACAACAAAAATCACAAAGCATTGTGTCTTTCTGTTTTGACGTGCTGTACTTGTTGCTTTGTCCTTCCTCCTTGAAGTGCCTCCACTCCCCTCATTTCGCTTCAGTCCACGACTGCCTTTTTTTTTTTTTTTTTACATTTTTACTTTTTGTTCTCCTAATTGTATCTGGTGATTATACCGCTCTGTCACCCTCAGAGGAGTTCCACACCCCGTCTCTTCCTCTTTCTTTTTCTTGTACTTGGCCACAAGTGCCAAAAATACAAAGCAGACGTAAAAAAAAAAAAAAGAAGAAGAAGAAAAAATAAAAGTATCATACATGCTACGAAGCGTCGGCCACCGAATAGCAGGCTGAGCTGAACCGTAGAAAGACACGGCCTTGCTCTCTCCCGGCAGCACCCCTTCATCTCCACTGCTTTTCGTTCGGAACGCTTTTCTGTTTTGTGCTCTGACTGCTTCTTTCGCCACGCACATGGATCGAAAGTAAAAAACGTCATTAGTTTCTCTCTGTATGTGTGTGCAGCCTAATGACATGCCCACTCCTCATACCTGCATCACTGCCATCGTCATGCCACACATTTCTCTTACCCGTCCCTCCTTTTTCTTCGTTTTGTTCCTCTGATGATATGCTTGCGCATTGTTACTCTTCTTTGAATATGCTTTCTCTCACTCTTTGAAGCAAGCGCACCGCGCGACTTTTGTGATTTGTTGTTTCGAGGCTCGACGTACCTGCTGGTATTGAGAAAGTACGCTGTTTCACACAAGCAAGAACGCAAGAACAACACGCACACTGAACGAAAAGAGTGAGCATTTCTCGGACGCGACAATACAGAACACTACCAAGTAAAGGAAAAAAAAAAGTAAAGCTGAAGAGCTTCCACATGCCGCTAGAATACAGCTTCGAGGGCTGGTCGTACGAAAAGCTGCGCTCTCAGCGGAACAGAGCCCACTTCCTTCTCGAAGACCCTTACCGCTACGTGACTGTCATTCTCTCACCAAAGGCGAGCGAGCAAAACAAGCTGTACTGCATCGACAGTGCATGCTACCATGCGGCCGGTCCGCTCGGCGAGGGCGAGGTCGTAGAGATTGAAGACATGCTGTGCTTACAATGTCCCTGGCACCGCTACCTCGTCTCCCTCGACAAGGGTGAGCAAATCTGGCTCCTCGCCGCCTCTTCGGAGCAGGCCGGCAAGGTCGAGAACCCGTGTGATCCTGCCGCTGGTGGCGGTGGTGGTGCGACTGGATGCCCACACCTTTCCTACCCCACGTACCCGCTAAAACCGACTTTCAGCTCCGACGAGGGCTTCGTCGTGCAGCGCAAACGCGGGTCTGTTCAACGCATTCATACCGCTAATCTGAACGAGGCCACGGGCGTACTGACCATCACCGTTGATGACCAGACTGTCATGGCGCAACAGCCTGTCACCTCTGACCGCTACGCGGGGAGCCTTGAGCGTGGTGCCATTTGTATGGAGATCGCAGATATCAAAGCTCGCGGGCTCGATAAGCTTTTTTAGAAAGATCAATGACCCCCCCCTCTTACTCCGCGCGCACTCCTGTCTGCTTTCCCTTTTGAATACTCTCTACGTGCGTATGAGTGGATGAACATACGCTTCATCTTTCACCACATTGGCCACTCTTGTGCGTTGCCTGTTGACACCCCCCCTTGCCAAAAAAAAAAAAGAAAAAATTGCATTGCGAATGGTGTGCACAGCAGCAACAACGTGGAGGAGATGATGTGATGCTCAATGATGCAGAATATACCTACCCAGGGAGCACGCGCTACAATGCATCCAGCCTTTTGTTTTGTTTGTTGTTGTCTATTCTGACACACGGCTCGAAAAAAGAAACACACACACATACAAAAAAAACACTATCCCCGAAAGCGGGCTTCACTAATGATGTTTTGAAGTCTCTCTCTCTCTCTGTGTGTGTTCCATGCGTGACGCATGCACAGCACTATGCTACTGAAACAAACAAAACAAACAAACAACATCCAAGCTCTTTCCCCTCAAGTTAGAGAACGCAACACCTCCGTCTCTGTCTCTCTCCATCTCTCTCCATCTCTTTCCACCCCTCGTTTTTCTTCATTTCACGCGCCTTAATTAGGAATAACAACAACAACAACAACAACAAAAAAAAAAGACACTCACGAGACCCCCGGCGCAAAAACACAAAGAGAGGACCCTCCCTCTCTTCTTGTTTCTTATTGAGCCGCCTTATTTCTCTTTCCGTGTACTTTTTTTTTTTTTTTGCACTCTCAATATTTCCGTCGTGCTCTTGACTTTGACTTTTTTTTTCTTTCGCGCAGCTCACTTTGACTCTGATGAACTACGTGACAGATGCTGTTAGTCAGGCTGGCCAGCTGGTCGCCACCGCTGCGGAGCGTGGCCTCACGCTGTCAGACGCCCAGATCCAGCACTATGGCCGCTACGCCATGATTGCGTCCGCGCTATACTACGTTGCTCTCACCATGAAGGACCCTGTGCCTGCCGATGCCAAGTACGCCATCGAGGCACACATTCCTTCGGGTTTTGACAGGAGTATCATAGCCTCGCGTCTAGCACAGCGCCACACACGACAAGTGCTTGAACACGAGCTCGGTCTGAAAAGCCTGCGTGAGGCACTCAAGTTGGAAACCACGCGGGAGGGCAAGCTTAGCGCGTGGTCTAGCGTGCTGGAAAGGACGCTGGTCGGCATCGTCGCTGAGGCCTACGTGCACAGCTTGACGCTTTCGCTCTGGTCGCTGAAGAACACGGCGCGTGTGCTTGTCTTTGTGCTGCGCAAGCGAGAGGCGGCAGAGGAGCAGCGTCGCACCAATCCACGCGGCGGCTTTGGAGGCAAACTCAAGACGTGGTGGCATGGAGGGACGCAAGGGCTCATCACAGACACCCTCATGCGCCGTATGGCGGAGCAGGCTGAGAAGCAAGCTTCCCCATTCACGAGCAGCGGTCTTCACGATGACGAGGAGGATGACGCAGATGTCGAAGAAGGTGGCGTGTACAGTCGCTACAGTGGCTATCCGTGTGACCCCAGCCCTGACCTTGACGGCGCCACGGACGAGGCAGGGAGAGTGCTGTCTGCGGCTTCGGTGAGGGGGCGGTTCTCGGTCAAGCACATCTTGGACGCCGCGACACCCCGCATCGTCGCCTGCGCGCGTGAGGCCGTGCACGACGTGCTCGCGAACCTTCCTGACGACCTGAAGTTGTCCATGACCGGCAGTGTACGCGGTACGCAGCTGCGCAAGGTGTGCAGACGCATCGAGGCTCGCATGGCCGCGACCGCGTGTGTGCCGGCGTGGTTGTGGATGCCGCCGAGCACGAGGCGAGCGGCGTCGCCTGCTCCCGTACAACCTGCGAACGGAAGCCCTTCTGCCGTGGCGCCACCTCTAGAAGAGACCGCGTTACACACCAACGGCGACGACGACGAGGAAGACGAGGACATCATCGACTACCCGAGCGGCTCCACGCTGCTGCAGGGTCCCGATGGCCGCCCTCTTCCTCTCGGTCGCCGCGACGGTGGCCCGCACCGCTCGCTTCTCGATGAACTCGGCGCAGACCCGTCTATGCATCAACAAGTCACCGATGCGGAGAGAGAGGTGGAGAAGGAGGGGCTGCGGCGTGAAGCGCTAGCGCGTGCGCAGACAGTCGGCTTCTTCCAAGAGCTCATCCATCACGACAGCTTTGCGGAACTCGTACACATGGCGGCGGAGGAGCAGCTCGCACGTGTCTTTGGCGAGGCCGCGAATTTGTCCTCGGTGCGAGGTTATGACGCGGCATCAGACAGCGCGAAACTGCTGCTCGTCGCGCCGTGGTTGGACGCCTGCCGGCAGCAAATGAGTGATGCCGATTTTGTTGTGACGCCCTATTTGACACTGTTTTGCGAGGAGTTGGTTCGCTCGACGTGTTCGCAGAACGTGCGGGCGTAGCGGCGCCACATTTCAAAAGAAAGAAAAAGACACACACACACACACACAATCCGTTGAGCAGGAGAGGACGACATCCGTGCGAAAAACTCCCCTGCCCTCCTTCATAATAACAAAAAAAATCAAAAAAGAACAACAAAAAAGAAAGATTACTACAATCATGTTGAGTGAATCGAATACCCTGATGGGGAGCGACATGAAGACTTCTGTCTCGCTCACACAGTACAGTCAGATTTCCTCAATCTGCCTCTCCCTGTTGTTTTGCACCGCTTATCAAAAAGGTACAAGCACTCCCCACTCCTCTCTTCTCGTCGCTCAAATGAAGGAAACGATGTGAAAAGCGTTTGTTGTGCCAAGCAATAGGAGAGATGACTGTTCTTTGTGTTCCGCAAGGAAGCACTGATGTCGGGAGAGGGAAAACGTACAATATGACGCGCTCGGTTTTCTCTAAATACACATTTTAATGCTTCTCTCAACTCTCCGGCTTCTCGATACTTTGCGTCTTTTGGCTCTTTGTTTATTGACTTCTTTGCTTCTACTGTGCATTGATCATACTTCTCCTTCGTTTATTGTGTTTCTGCTTTAAGAACGCAGAACAACAACAACAAGCCCCGAGAGAAACATACAAGGTGTCAGAAAACGCGAGAAAAACACACTTCTTCGCCCCCCCACAAACACATTGCAATAGCTACGCAATCGGAGTGATGGACTCGAAGAGGCGGCTGTGGGAATCTATCCGAGCTGATGTGAAGCAAACAGATGCACAACTCGAGCAACAGCTCGCCACTCTCGAACGTGCTTCTCTCATTGATGAAAACAAGATCGACCTCACATCGGAGCGTGCGTCTTCCTCGCCGTCTTCATCACAGCCGGCGTTCACTAGTGGTGCGTCGTCTTCGTACAATGGCGCCGCCACGACAGATGGAGGCGTGAAGCCCACACTCGCTGAGGTCAGCCGCACCTTTCTGTACGCGCGCAATGAGGTGGAGACGGGCTTAGGCCGGCTTGAAGAGCTCGTACGAGCCTTGACGGACGCCGCACGCGACATGTCCGGCGACGACAGTGCGGCCGTGCAATCCCAGTCAGAAAGGTACCAAGGGGTGCTGCAAGAGAAACGCCGCGCGCTGTTGCGAATGAGTCAAGACTTCCAGCGCCGGAAGGAACGCATCGAGCTAATTCCACACGTGAGTAAGAAAATTGAAGATTACAACCAAAGTGCGGGTGTGCGTGTGCTGATGGATGAACAGGATTCACTGCGGCACACACAGAACCGCGTGAGTCGTATTCTTGAGCAAGGCAACTCCACGTTTGACACCCTGCGCACGCAGCGGGAGCGCTTCAACTCGATGGGTGACCGGCTCGTTCTCATTGCGGATCGTATTCCGCTCATTCAGAACGTGATCCGACGCATCAACGTGCGCCACCGTCGAGAAGCGGTGATGTTGGGTCTGGTCATCGCCATCTGCTTGACCTTTTTGGTTATTTTCTGGTGAACACACACACACGCATACACACGCACAGACAGAGAGAGAGAGAGAGACGACGAAGACCAGCGTCAACTTGGACTCTCAGCGTGCATCTCTGCGCACCACCACCAATGATGATTGCAGACATCGCCTGCTTGTTGTGAAGTGACTTTTGTATTGGCTTAGACTATGTCCACGAAGTACTGTGCTCTTTCTTCGTATTGTTCGTGTCTCTGTGTCTTCAAGTATCACTTTCGAGAACTCTACTCTCTGCCTGTGAAGTGCGTTCGGCTCAAGTGCCACTCGGAGAAAAAGCTGACATCTTTCCACAAAGACAATGACAACATAAAGTAACAACACCAAAACCATAATGTGCTGCCGACACATCCCCGTCATTTCTGGGATGAGCAACCGCCCCAGATTCATTGCAACGTAACCGAACAAAGAAACAGCGAGGAAAAAAATAAAAATGAGTGCATTGCGAACTCTCTTTTGACAAGTTGATGTCATTTTGAGAGAAAAGAATCTCTTTTCTTTCTTTTCTTCCTCGCCCCCTCATTACGCACGTGTCGCCTGCGTACAAACCTCTTCGATTTATATATATATATATATATATATATTTATTTTCCTCTTCCCCCCTTTTCCTATCTTCTCTCTTTTTTCTTTGCCGCCACGCGTGTACTCCTCCAAAAGTGAGGAATAGGGAAAACACAAATAGAGGTGTTCTAACAACAACGCCCAAGCACGTGTACATCCTTCAGAGGCAAGGAAAGACGCAAGTAACAAAACGCCCTAGCACACACACACACACACCGCTTTGGTGAGTGTTGATCAAGCGTACTTCCCTCCCCCCTTATTCATACATATTACATAGAACATTGCGGGCGCTTACCGTGGCTGTCTCTCTCTTTTTTTTTTTTTTTTTTTTACATTGCAAATTACTTGCCACGTCGAATTCTCTCGTTTCCCAATTCCCGCTTGAACAGTTAGTTCGTTTTGCCAGCTTTTTCTCTTTTTTTTCTCTTTTTTTTTTTTGCTTGATCTGTTCTTTGTTTGTTGTTTTTTAAGGAAATCCGCTGGGAATAGAAGAACAAATACACGAAAAAAAAAAAAGAACGAAATTAAAGCATTCGGTGAGACAGTATGGTCGTGAAGGGCGGTGCAGTGAAGAAGGGAACGCCATCGAGTAAGGCAAAAAGAACGAGTTCTTTTCCAGCCCCATCCCCCGCGTCCTCCCAGGTCAAGCCAGTCGCGGCAAAGTCAG
>JASANS010002234.1:0-34306 GCA_030849605.1 Wallacemonas sp. 195SL | reverse complement strand
CGCTCGTGACTAGAGCGGATCTATGTGTGAAACAGTGAAGAAAAAGACAGAAACAGTACGAAACTACTGGGCGGAGGCAGTGAAGCAAGAAAAAAAAAGAGGAGGTGAAGGATTTACATGACTTTCATGCTATTGCGACGCAAAGATCAGAGATGCTTGAATGAAGCGTTCCCGAGGTGTGGCCAGGAGGACTGATGGGTCCAGTGCCACACGCGTCACTAGTAGGAAAGAAACGGGAACAGCGGTTTCACCCCCGTCAAACAACATCCTGGGTGGCTGAGGGTTCATTTCAACGACGTGAAGCCACAACGCTGTGCAGAAAGACTCAAATAAAGTCACCCTTTCCGTATGCTTGTGAGCGTTCATGTAGTACATTTTTTGAGTTTGTGTATTTGAATTATGTTAGTAATCGGCAGTTAACAGAGTATCATTAAACGGTGGGGTGGCTCCAAGGGCAGCCAGAGAGCCAAAAAAAAAAGAAGAAGAAAATGAAGGACGTTAGCACGTGGCGGCTATTTTTGTTTTTGTTTGTTTCGCTGCATTCACCATGGAAGGGCGACATTTCGATGTCGTCATGCATGTAAAACGCTTCACAGCACCAATCGGAATCACACACTCACACACACACAAAACAGCAACTGATCCCTTACATGTCTGCCATGTGATCCTCCGGCTGATCGCCAATGATGTTATCATCCGCAAACCGCTTGTACTCCTGCCGTTCGCGTAGCACCTTCTGCTTGGCGGCCTTGAAGTAATCCTCCTTGGGCCGGAAGACGGTGTCCTTGAGGCGAAGATCCAGAAGAGGCAACTCCGTGTAGCCAAACTCCGCGGCGACGGATTCCAAATTGACGTCGTTCTCATTGTACATCTCACGTGGCCCCATTGTGCAGTAAGCCGTCATGGTCGCCTTGTACGCACTGTAGGCAGCGTTCTGCACAGCGAAAAGCTTCTTGTTCATCGACTGAAGCTTCTCCCCGACGAACATGTGACGCGAGGTGTGGGCACGACCCTCTGCAGTGCCTGGCTTGTTCATAGGAACCATGCGCACACGCACGGCGCCAGCCCGGGAAGCCTCTGCGCCGCTGCCGCTACCCCCTGGCAAGTACCGCAGTGCACCTTTGACCTCGTTTGGTCGCAGCAGCACGAGAATAAACTCGTAGTGCGGCGGACTTGTAGAACTGCCAGAAGGCACCGTGGAGGAGGCAGCCGCCGTTTGCGTGCTTTCCAACTTTGGTTTGGCACTGCGGGACGGCGTCGGTGAGGGAGAACGGCTGCGACCACGCTTGCGCACTGTCGTGTCGCGCTCCACACCACACTCGCGCGCGGCAGAGTCCGCCACCCGCGGCACAAGACGCTCCGACACAAAGCGAGAGAAGTTCGGTGCATCGACGATCAGGTCATAGGCGAGGTACACCGTGCCGCGTGCCGGCACGAGTCCGTTGCACGACAGAAGCACCGCCGACGTCTTGTCGCTCTTCGAGGCCGGATCGACAATGGTGTCGAATGTGTTGCACAGGCGGGTCAAGTCCTCGTGCGTCTTCACCTGTCCGTAGCTGCTCTCGCCCTCGTAGTCGGAGAGGATCTGCACGTGACGCGGCAGCTCCGTGTCAATGAATGTGTAGAGGGCGTCGTAGAGAAAGGCGCAGGCTTCCTTGGTGGCCACGTGCACGACCACGCCTCGGTGCGGCACCAAGCCCTTGAGGAGACCAAAGAGAAACTGGAAGCGACGCACGCCTTGCTCCACAGCGTAGTGCACCGCGACCTCGGCCGTTGCGACGCTCTGCGTTCCTTTCTTGGCGGAGGCGGGGGCGGCTGTAGAGGGACGCAGCGTGATGAGCCAGTCCAGCGGGGCGGCGACGAGGGCATCTGGTGTGGTCGCGAGGACACACCACAGAGGTAGGTGGCCGAGACACGCCTCGCGGTGCGCGGAGACCTCGTGGCACAGTTCAGCTTTGCCCTTCAGCGTCCGGATCAGAGGCGATACCTTCACGGTGCCTTCCACCGCGACGACCGCGGCGCCAATGTGCTTCCAAATGGCGCTCCGCTTGTCGACTGTCAAGAAGCCTTCCAGTGTTGCGACGACCACACACGTCTGAGAGGCCAACGCGGCGGTGCCCAGCAGGACCGAGGGCGCTTCAGTGACTCCCTTCGCCTTGTCGAACTGGACTTGCTTGGCAGTTTTGCTCTTCTTCGCCTTAGACTTCGGCGTGGGCGTTGAAGCTGTGGTCTCCATCGGGAATGTAGGGTGGCGTGGCGTCGTCTCGGCACCGATGAGAGCGAGCACACGCAGCCCAAAGTCCGTCTCGAAGGCATTCACCAAGTACTCTGCCAGCACGTCGCTGTCCGCCAAGACAAACAAACTGCGGTCGGACAGCTGGGTTTTCTGCGACGCACTGAGCGAGGCCGTCTGTTCTGCGGTGAGGTGCTTCACTGTGCGCTCCAGCGCGCTCACAGCGATGACATTCGCCATGTCTCGACGAGTGCCCTGCACAGCACGCTTCAGCGACATCGTCGTTTCCGCTTCCTCTGACACAGATAAGAGTTGAGAGAGCGCGGTGATGGTCTGCAGCTGCTTCTGGCTCAGCTTGTTCGACACGACGGCATTTCCGTGCGCGGCTTGGCACTGCTCCAAGTAGGCCGTCACGTTAGAAGAGAGACCACCCGATGCAGCGGTGTGCTGACGCTTCGCTGCGAGGACCGGCACGACATCCGCGGCACGTTTGCTACGCACAGCCACTGCCACCTCATCGCCGAGGTAGTCCTTGATCTTGCGCACACCACGTGTTGTCATTGTGTGTGTGTGTATCGGGGGGGGGGGGACGTGGTACTGAAGTTAGCCGGCACGACAAGTCACGGGTGTATGTTCGCAACACTCAGTAAATTGAACAATCCAAAAACTCGGATGACTCTGGTGTGGAGGAGGAAAGAGAGAGGATAAAAGAAGGAGAAAGCAAAGAGAAAGGAGTGAAGTAGTGAGACAGCTCTGATAATTTTTTGATGCAAACTGAAAGGTACTGTTGAGCTGAAACGAAGGGGTATTTGCGTTGTCCACGAGAGAGAGGGATGGTGAGGATTAGCGAGGAAATCGGCACAACCAGTATTTGAGGAAACGCCACGACGGATCTCAACAGCAACCCACACTGTGCATTAATTCGCTGACTACTTCGGTTATCGTCATGGTGGGTGTGTAAAGCGAGATGCACAATTTCATAGAGAGGAGTACCAAAGCAATGAGAAAAAAAATAAACAAGATACACGACGCTAAACACGTCGCGGCGAAATATCGCGAGCACACTGCGGACTGTTCAAGATAGAGTAAAAGGGCAGTGATCATTGCTTTCGCTACCAGTCAGCGCGCGACCAGAACGAGAAGCCGAAGCAACCCACATTCACCACCCGGTAATCATCAAAGGCCTCCTCCACGTTGTTGAGAGATCTGCTCGTTGCGGTCCTCCCGGGACTGGCAGCCACGCGTGTGTTCTGGGACGCCAGCACGGTTTCCATTGTGAGCGCAGAGCCCTGCGTGGGCAGGATAGGGAGTTGAAGGTGCTCATCTGCACGCGCCGTGTCCACAAGCACGCACTCCACGCTGACTGTGGGAACGGCTTCGTCCACGTGCCGCTGATCCGAAGAGGACACCGAGGACGCAGAGGACGTGGTGCCTGTAGACGCACTCGTATGAGACGAAGACCGCGACTCGCCCGACCCATGAGCACTGCCTGACCCTGTCTCGCCAAACAGACCTTTCCTGTGGTTTTGCTGCTGCTGGTGCAGCCGCCTTGTGGCGCGTCGAATGGTGCGCAATTTTGCATCTCGGCGCGCCCAATAGATGGTGGAGCGCAAGGTGCTATCCTGGGCTTCAGACCACTCCATCGGGAGCACATCAGGTGCCTGCGCCGAGCAACCGACGATGTCGTCACTGCTTGTGGTCCCCGCCTCGTGGGTGGCCTCTGCGGAGGACGGTATCGGGTCTGGCTCACGTCCGCTCTCCACAGCAGGCAAGTACGTGTAGTAGAACCAGACCGTCCAATCGTGGGCCTCCTGTGCGGCGTTCTGCATGTCCTTCTGACGCTGGAAGAGCTCCATCGAGTGCAGTAAAGTTGCAGCGAAGCCCACAGTGCCCTCGCCTGCACCCGCTGCCTTGGGGGACAAGCTGGAGCTGTCACTGAGGACTTCGGAGGCTGCCGCGGAGACGGAGCGGTCCGCGCCGCGGTACGGTATGGCAAGGTACGTGCGCACCGAGAGGAACAGCTTGCGCCATTCCTCGTTGAACTCGTACTGGTATTGTTGATAGTCGACCGGAAACCCGTCACGGTAAAATCGCGGATGTACAAGGCGGACACTACCGCTGCCACACACCAGCAACGCACGTTCGACCACGGCCTGCGCGGCTTCGTCAGAGAGAGCACTGAGAATGGGGTGGTAGTAGTAATGATAGAACTGAAGCAGCTTCAGGTGCCATTCCCACGCAAAGCGGTGCGTCTCCTGTAACAAGAAAAGCAATGCCAAGGCTTGTTGCCGGCGATCGGCGAGGAGAACCCTGTCAATGTACGCGCGTGAATTCAACGGGTACTTAGAGGCGACTAGGCTCGCTGCAGTCTCATCTGAGACGAGCGCTTTGCGTGACGCCGGCGCCGCGGGTGCAGTAGTCCGCACGGCATTTAACGCCCGAGCAGCCCCGGCAGGCGTGGACGGCATTGCGCACTGCGTGATGTCCTCCTCTTTCTGTTCAGGAGAGATGATCCTTACCAATCCACCTGGGCCGCCACAAGAGTTAGCGCGACCGGTCTCCTCCAGTAAGGCACCATCACTACTGACCGAGTCTGTGGAGATGCTGCGACACACGGGCTGAAGCGGCAACACCTCTTCACCTTTGGGCGAAGACGGCGTGACAGGAGCACCAGCCGACGTTAACGTGCCCTTCTTGTGCGCCTCGAGCAGCTCCACTGTCAAAACTGTCGGCGCGGCACAGAAAGCGTCCACGTCACCAGAGATTTCTGTCTGCCGAGCTGCCAGCCTTTGCTCTCGCTCAAGTTCACGCAACGCGTTCGCTTCCTCTCGTTGCCGCCTGTCCTGCGCGAGCTTCTGCTGGTGCTGTTGGAGGCGTTTCTCGGTCAGCGCTTGTGCGAGGCGCCGGGCGTCGTCTGGGTCGCTGTCCACGATGAACGGTAGTGCCACCTCACAGTGTGCCGATGCGTCAGTCTGGTGCGCAGACGTAAAGAAACGGGTGTCTTTGATGTGAAAGCGTCTCTGTTTCGAAGTGGTGCTGCTGGAGAGTCTGTGGGCTGCAGGAGACGGTTGCGGAGGAGTGGCAAGAGCTGTGGAGGAGGTGACAGACGCCTGGTTGTGAAAAGGGGGCGGCGCACTAGCGGAGGTACCCCTCTCTGTGGAATCGTCGAAGGCAGGCACGGGCGGTAACGCGGCGGGCACAGTCAAGACGCGGTTGTCGCTCTTCACAGCAAGGTGCACCTTCTGAGGTGAAAAGGAGCCGCCGCCGCCGCCCTCGCCACGGCGACACGCGCGACGAGCCGTCCGCACAGCACGAATCGACTCGTACAGCACATCGCGTGTCATGGCCTTCTGTGCTGCGAGAGTGTGACGAGTGGAGCCACTGACGGACATGGACAGTGATGATCGCGTGGGGGAGAGCACAAGGCTGTTGCGAGAGTGCTGCAGAGGCTGCACAGACTTATCGCTGTCCTCGTCGGAGGAGTCCGTTGGAGGTGAGCCTTTCTGAGGATGTCTTTGTGCCGATGACGACAAGGCAGGTATGCCGTTCTCCTCATGTTTCTCCCCCTGTGACGATGACTGTGCAAAACAGGGGCCATCGTTAGGTTTTTGTGGCAGTGAGTCTGGAGAAATGAGCTCTGCATCTCGGCAAAAGAATCGTGACCAGAAAGAAGGGGCAGCCTGTGGAGGCGCTCGCGCTTGCCTGCCGCTGCTGGTGAGGCTCGCGGGGTGCGCCATGGCACGATAGATACTGAACAGATTGCCGACAGCCAGAGGGGCGAGAATCGAAGCAAAAACAAGGGATCAATCGCAGACGGTTGTGCCAAAAGAGAAAACAACAACAAAAAACGAAGATCAAGGGAACAAAGAAAGGTAACGCCTGTTGAGACAGTAAGTGAATAACAACTACTGTGGTGTCAGCAAACATGAAGAGATATGAGAACAAGATGGGTAGCAAAATGAGACACGAAATGGAGATGACACATGAGGACGACACATGAGGATGCGCAGTCACAATGATAACCTACTAGACACACAGAGACAGAGAGAGGGAGAGAGAGTGACATCGATGCGTTCACGCTCCACACGTTGGACCGTGCCCGTAATAATTGGTAACCATTTTCGGAAGGTGATAATGTGGTTCATCTGTGGTTCTGCACAGCACGTGCGACTGGCGCAGCGAGTGAGCCTTTGGGATGTGTAGGTGACAACTAACAATTTAATTTATTGAAAGAACTTAGTCTTACGACGGGTGTTGTGCGTTAAATAGTATCCAGAGAGAAACAAAGGTGCATATGCACTTGCAGCACCCGTTAGGGCAGGCGAGGCATACGTCCTACTATTTAAAGGCGGTGACTTGTTAGACTTCCTTGCGGGCTGGCGCGCGGCGACGGGTGCTGCTCACGCTGGTCTTGCGCACCTCTGGTGCCGAGGACGTGCCGGCCGCGTTCAAGCCTGTTGCATGCGCGCCTGACGACACACCCTTGCGTCCTGACGGTTTCGCCTTGCGCGTGCAGAGGCACACAGAGGCAGCAAACACTGCGAACAACGCGAGTGCGGTGCCAATCACAAAGGTCATGCGCTCAGTCAAGTGGAAGCGCACGGCTTCGTCAACAAACATGTAATGCAGCACCCACTTCCAGAACGTCGTGGAGAGCACCGTGTCTACGGGTACACGCTCGGGCAGCTTCTTGTACGTTTCGGGGTCCGTCAGTCTTTCGACGAGCGAGGGCTCGTCATTGTCCTCATCGCGGCCGCCGGGAATGGCCTCTGGGCGGTCCGCATGCTGCTGTCGCTCCCGCTCGACGTCGAGCTTCGCCTCCATGGCGTCGCGCTCAGCCTGGGTGAGGGACGTGTTCTTGCCCGCACGACCGGCGATGCTGGTGATGTGGTAGTGAATGAAGGGCAGGCACTGCTTGTGAGCTTCACAGAAGGCCCCAGCTTTTGGAAGCACGTACGGCGCCACATCTGCATCCTGCCCGTCGCTACTCTTTGTGTCCGCGTCCCCCTCTGTGTGAGGCGGAAATTTGTCGGGGAGAAGGAAAGCAAAGGCGATGTCGGTGAGCGCGTCGTCAAGCACCTCAACAGAGGAGGGGCAGGCGATGTCGATGGCCTCATCCAGATCCTTCGTGGAGCCGCTCAGCGGGGCGGAGTGCCCGTCGGCCTCGGCGTCATGCTGCGCGGTGTGGCGTGTCTTGAGTGCGGCACAGAGACCATCCACGGCCTCGTGTAGCTCGGCGATCATGCGCTCTCGATACGAACCGGAGCTGGTCTGACCAGTAACGTACGCGTCATAGCGGGCACGAATCGAAGGCAACACCCTCTCAAAGTAGTCACTCGACAAGGCCACGCACGCACGGCAGAGCAGATCTTCCTTGACGTTCGCGTAACTGTGCTGTGTTTTGGTGGCCTGGAACGCGCCGGGTGCCGTTTTCTCGCCCTCAGCCGCGGTCTCCTGCTCTCCCGCTGAGGTCGCAGCCGCCAGAAAAGGCAGTGCAGTCACCGCCAGGAGAGTAAAGACGAGAATCACACGCAGTGCAGCAAAGGGTGGCATGTTGATGACAAGATGTAGAATGCCACGATACAATTGCGGATTAGAAAATCTCTGTGTGAACGTGCGTAAGGGGTGTCACTTCGTTCGACGGAGGGAGACAAAAAGGAACAGTGAAATGGGAGGAGAAGGACAAGAGAGTGATGTGCTGGTGGAGATTATTGAAAGAACAAGACAGCGCCATTTAGCCGATGCCGCTTTAACGCCCGCAGTGCCCTCTAAACAATGAGCGGTGCAACGAGAAGTGGAAGGTCATCGAAAAGTCTGAAGGCCGGATCTCCACGTTCCTTTCCGTGTTCGTCGCCAGTGGGAGAAGCCCTGTATGACAAACCCTTGATCTAGTGAAAAGACAATTTTACGTAGCTCACCATGAAAGCAAACTAATACGGGCCTCGTTCCGTGCCTCCAACGCTGAAACGCCTCACGCACATGTCTACTGCAAACTACGTGCGTGTTCGCGTCCCAACTCATTGGTTTTTCAGTGCATTCTGTTCTGCTGGAATAGGGGTTTTGATATAGGGTGAGAAATCGATGTTGAAAAGAAACAAAAAGCGAGTCTGACGGATCGATGAAGCATTTTGTTGTGACTATTGTGACAGTTGAAGAAAGCAAGAAGACAGATTCATACATATAATGCTCAACGGCACGTGCCTCAACATTGGTTCAAATTGAGACGCAATCTTTGGTGAGAGGTCTTTGCAACCAAATGGGCGACAATTGAGCAGAGAATGTTGTCACCTATATGCATGGAAAAGCACGAACAGTCAGCAATGCTAAAAGAATTCTCAAAACAAAAAAAAACATTTAAATATAGTCTGTTTCACTTTTTTTTTTCTCAATTTCTCTGCGGTTTCGGGTATTTTATGTGTTTGTTGTGGTTGTTGCTTTTTTGTATTCTGTTAATAATAGGGTTTTTTTTTTTGAATGTGTGTGTGTGTGAGTAGATCACTTGCCTTTATCTCAACAGCGCGTCGTCATTGTCGGGTCATCTCTCATTTTTACTGGTCAAGGGAAGCATGTGCCCCTCGAGTATCTGAGCATTGCTTTCCGGTGTTTAACGTTGAAGACGAAATGGCGAAGCACAGCCTTCTGAGGAAGAATGTCAGTGCAGAGAACCGGAGCAGCGACGGGGCGAATGTGAGAAAGAGGAATAGAAAAGCAAGGATGCGTCATCTGTGAAATTGTGAAGAGCGCGAATTCTGAAACAAAAATAAATTAAACTTGGACAAAAAAAAAAGAGGATCAACACTAGAGGACATCTCGTCCACAACAAGCAACAAAAAAAAAAGAGGATGAAGAAACCATTTGACTGTCTTGTGGACAGCAACGTACTTTTGGTGGTCTGTGGAGAGAGAGAATGGGTGCGCGGCAAATTGATGAATGCAGTGTGGCACGCCACACCTGCTGACCCCGAGGCGAAAACAAAACAACAATTACAGCAAGCATGAAAGCTAGTTTCTACCTACTACTACAAATCAACTACTGCTACAAGAATAATAAAGAAGAAGAGAAAATGAGGACACACAGAAATTACTGAAAATAGAAACCAGAGACACTACTCGAAGCCAAGTGTAAGTGCAAGAGGTCCTTCTACGCGGGGAAGCACTGCACGCAGTGGTTCGGCGGCAATGCATACCAGAACTCATCCTCGTCACTCTCGAGAAAGCCCTCAAGTGGCAGCTCACGCGATTTCTGAAAGAAAAGACGGGGGAAGGTGGTGATGTCGCAGCTGCGCGTCATGGCGTCTGGGAACAGCTGCGCACACAGACGTACGTGAGAGCGGGTCTGGCTGTCATCGTCCCCACCGCACTCGGTCTGTTCACTCAGGCACTTGTCCAACATCGGACTCGTCATGTGCAGCACATCGCGGGCCTGCGAGGACGCCAGGTTGAAGACAGAGTGAGCAATTTCTGGGCGAACCTCCTCAAGTGCGATGCCAAGAGCGATCAGCGCGTTCCAGACGTACGAGTGAAAGTGTACATCGCGCACGTAGAGAGCCTCGAGCGTCTCCTCGGCCCTACCGGAGACCGGGTTCGGCACCGAGCCATCGCCGTCGGGCTTGCTCGGGTCACTCGATGGCTCGTCGATGGCTGTGTAGATGATGTCATCAAGATTTTGGTTGGCGAAAAAAGCCCCCATGGTCTCGTCTACCGCACGCGCTTGCCGCGCTGGCTGCTCACCGCCCACGCTGCGGCCCGGTGGAGAGTTGTCACGGCTGGACGTGTTGGTGCTCGTCGGGCTGACGTGGGCACCGTTACGGCAGTGCGTCATCGCGTGCTTGAGAAGCATTGAGGATGGCTTCGAGAGCGGTTCATGGCCAATGGCCTTGCACACCGTCACGGCCGCCTGGATGAAGGGCAGAGCCTCTGTGAAAGCGCGCCGGCCCAAGTAGAGCACGGCGAGGACCACGTTGGCGAATAGCAGCAGGCGCGTTGTTTTCTGAGGCAGCTCGGCGGTGAAGTCACGTGAGGTGGTGTTGGCAGGACCACCTGTCAGAGCACTGTTGCGATTCAGCAAGTCCAACAGCGCACGCAGCGTGCCGACGGCATCGAAAAAGCCATCGTTTGTGCGAAGGAAGTTCTCCGCCAGGCGCAGACCGTTAACAGCCAGTTGGGAGGCACGCTGCACCACTACCTCGGCGTCGGTCCGCGGCAGAGTCGCAGGCACAAATGGACTCGCCGGCCGAGGCGCAAGAGGACCGCCGGCAGACATCATCGCGAGCGGCGTCGTCGCGAAGATCGGCACCGCACCGTGTGCGTCCACGCCGAACAAACTGTCGGACGGGCGTGATGCCGCAATAGCCGTGGAGAACCCCATGTTCGGCGTGGAGAGCGAGCTGCCGTCTTCCTGAGAGAGGCCGTACGCGGGCGGAGGCAGCAGATGCCCCGGTGCATCACGGCTTGTGGGGGTGAAGTTCATCGGCGTGCGGCCACCGGCGCTTTTGGAGACCAGAAAGTCCGACAGCGCAGACGAGGGCAAGCGACCCTCTTGCAGCGGCGTTACGTGGGCAGCGGACTCGCTCGTCTCGTCGTTGCTGGAGGTGGCGCCGGAGACATCCTCTGCCGCGCGGGAGGCGGAGGGCATCGACATGGGTGTGATGCGGCCCTGGGGACTGTGCACAGAGGGGGTGAGGTCCGTGAGGCTGCTGCGGCCGTCTCCAGCGAAGAACCCCTGGCCGGGTACGAAGGCCTTTGCCTGGGGGCTGAGCTTGCCGCTGGTGATGCTCGTGCCCATCGAGTTGAGCTGAGGAGACGTCCCTCCCTGGCTGCTGGCGCTGCCAAGGAACGGTGACGCATTGGGCTTCGCGCCGTCGAGCTGCTGCATCCGGTCTTGCTGCTGCTGTGCTTGCTGCTCCTTCACTTTGAGGTTGAAGTAGCTTTCCAGGGCGTCTTTCAACGAGCGGCTGGCGAAGTTACCGAGGCCAAAGATGCACGGTGAGTTCGATTCCGGGTCGGCATCGTGAAACACACGATCCACGATGGGCTGCTTCGCCGCGTTGCACTTCAAGCGCAGCGGTGGGCGGCCTTGACCGTTGAAGAGTTCCATCCCACTCTTGGCCAGCATACGCTCAGCGGCCTCCTTGGTCGCAAACTCAACGAAGCCGTAGATCCAGTTCTGGGTGCTGGCGGCGTTACCGCAGATGCGGACGCGCAGGTACTCCCCACACGACGTGCAGATCTCGGCCAGCTCGCTCTGGCGCATGCAGGTGGGCAGAAAGCGGAGGTGGACGGTGCGCTGCACGAGATCCGTCGCAGCCGCTTCCTTCTCCACCAGTCGTTGCCGCTCCTCCTTGGAGAGGGCCTTGAAGTCTTGGTGCAGACGATTGCTACGGTTGTGCTCGCCACCAGGGCCGTGGTAGGTAAATGGGGTGCTGCGCTCACCGCGGGAGTGGGAGCTGACTGATCCTGTGTTACCGTAGCCACCGTGGCGGGCAAAGCTCGTGCCATTCAGGGCCTCGTTGGGGTCGTTGTGTGCGTCACGGCGGTTCTGATCCCTGCGCGGCAGGGCTTGCGAGCTGTACGGTCGAGGGCCGAATGAGGGAGAGTCTCGCCACGGGTTGGGTGGTTGTGCATCGAAGGCGTCCGCGCTCACAGTGAACCCACCGCCGCCACCAACACTGAAGCGACGGCTCTCGATTGTGTCGTCGTGCGTCTGAAAATGGCCACCATTGTTCCCATTGGAGGGGAAACCTGTGAGGGAGGTGGAGGAGAAATGCGGCGCGGCGATGGTGTTGGGGCTTACCGCATCCATGTGCATCTCCCACGAGACGCTGCTGTAGTCGCTGCCAGGCTTCTCGAGCGTCTGGGTATGCACAGGAGATGCCGCAGGGCGGGGCACGTAGTCTTCCTCCGTGACAATAAAGCCACCGAACTTCGACGACGGCGTGGCCGGAGCTTTCCCAACGGGCGAGCTGGAGAACATGGACAGGTCAGACTGATTTGAGCGTGTGCGAAGACCGAAAGAAAGGGGGTAGATGGATGAATAAAGAAAGGCAGGATGTTGGAACGAACCACTTTGAGAAGAGGACCGAATCGAAGAAAAGAGCTATAACAAAGAGAAAAAAAAAAGAAGGGAGTCGTCCGACGGTGCGCCTGATCGTGCACAATAGTATTTGAATGTACTGGGTATACGCAACTAACAAAAAAAAAAACAGGAACAAGAGCGGTGGAGGGACTTGGATGAATGAAAGAATTAACACGAAAAAAAGATAGGCTGCGCTAAAGAGGAATCACTCGCAACCAAGAACAATATGGACTACAAAATAGGGGAAACTGCGCAAAGGCAAAAAAAAAAGTGCTACTAAAGAAAAACAGAGCGTCAGGATACTAAGTCTGTGTGGGTGGGTGGTTGGAGCCACGTTTACTGACACTGCCTTCTAGACCGCTTCAAAGATCAGGAAAGTGCTAGAGATTCTCGTTCTCCCGCTCTCTCTCTCTCTTTTTTTTTTTCTATGTTGATTATGAGTAAAACAAAGAGGTTGAGAGCAAAAGAGGTCTCAATAATAGATTTCTTTCTGTGATCAAATGTGCGCGGTGTTTCTTTGGGGTTTGTTGTTTTATTTCGGGGAATGACTACGTTGCCTTATTCTGTGGGATGAAAATGGGGAGTGCGAGGAAGACGATGAAAAGGACGGAAAGAGACGCGAAGGGCAGCTCAGCGGTGCCGAGCAACACAAAAGTGCGCCAAGCAAAGTTACCAACTGTGGTAGGCTCTCTTGTCAACGAACGTAGCAGGAAGATCGTGTCAGTCCACTGTGCTTTTCACCCCAATAGTGTGGTCCAAATATGTGTTTTGTTTTCCCTTGGCAGCAGAGAGCCGCATCGAGAAGGAGGCGAGTGAAGTTGCATACGATTGTGAATACGACTGCGATAAGTGAGTACAGAGTTCCTCACTGTCACTCGCATCTATTCCAGTCCTTCGTTGCAGCACCACGTCCTGCTAGCAGCATTGAGCCTGTTCCTGCCTGGGGAGCATGTTGGTTTTCTTTTTTAGAGAAATCAATCAGTTACAATTACCAAACGGAACCAAAAAGAAGTGAAGAGGCTGTTACAAATGCCGATGGGTGTGAAAAACAGTGTGGCCATGACTTGCCATGTAGCCCCTTTTCTGTTTAGCGTGCCTCTCAGTGAACGAGAACAATATTTGTGGGTGCTTTACGTGATTTTGCGAATAAATATGTGGCTGGAGAGCCCTCCGGCACAAGGCGTGATATTATGAGCACAATGTGAATGAAGTCTCCCTGCGATTATATTGGCCAGAAGTAGATGCCAGGATTTCAGAGAAAAAAAAACAAAAAACAAGAGAGCCAGAAAATGTGGAAAGATGCCACAAGTGGTGAGTGGTAAATATTTGTGAGACGTGAAGTGAGGAAAGAAGAAAGAAGGAAAAAAGCGCACCGGGAACAAAACGAAAAAAGGAGCAGGATGATCGTAGAGACGCTTCCTGCTGCACGAAAGGAGAAGAAAAAGGAAACTGGGTGCAGGCAAAAGAGGAACAAAACACAAGAAGGCAGTGGTGAACCACTATGGAGTAGTGCCGTTCCGTGGATTCTGTAAGGACATGTCAGCTACAAGCATAAAAAGGTGAAAAATATGTTGTGAAGACTGCCATGGTGAAGAGGAACAGTCAGCGCGGCCATTACGGATATGAAACCAAACGATGGCAATCAAAGAAAAAAAAAGTACAGTTTGTGAATTGTCATGACAAAAAAAAAACAGAAACAAGAGAAAAACAGGGAGTGATTGGACCACATTGCTGGATACACTGCCTTGCGAGTGAGAGTCCTTCTATCCACACGCACAGCTTGTCCTCGTGGAACACTGCTAATAGCCAGCGAGTGGAAGAAACGTAGCCGCTTCTCACGCGCTTCACAGTACGCGAAGTCCCACAGGGAGGGAAGCCACCACTTCACTCACACTCAGCACCTCGCCGTTTTCCACGCAGCCGGCGCTCAGCAGGGCAGTGAAGACTTCGGCAACGGTCCTGTCGGCACCTCTCTTCATCACCGTGTGCGTGAGCATGTTCGCCAGTTGCTCTTCCTTGAGGGAATAGATGTCACTGCCAAGCTCCGGGAACAGCGTTGTCTCCGCACGACTCGCAGTGATGTACGCGGCGAGGATAGTGGCCAGGCAGTCGCTCTCCGTTGTGGCGCTCTCATGTCGGCTCAGAGAGAGCACCACACCAAGCAGGTTGAGGCACCACAGAAAGACGTCGGCGACGATGGACGCACCGATGCCCCTGCCGCGGCGGCCGCCATTACTCTGACAGGGTTTGCCGAGCGAGGATGTGGGCGTGGGGAAGAACAAAGTGAAGCATGCGAGCAGGTCGCGGACAGCAACACGGAAGGCATCCTTGTGGTGCTCAAGACGTGAGAGGGCGACGAGGGCGGCGGAGAAGTAGCCGAGGAAGCGGCACACGAAAAGTGTCAGCCCGCGGCGGCTGCCGCGACCACCGACAGCCAAAGTCATCTCTCCCGCGTCAAACGCCACGGTGAGCAACACGAGCTCGTGGGCTGTGAGGAAGGCCTGCAGCGACGCCCAGACTTCCAGTGTGGACGTCAGTGAAGATGGGTCTTGATGCCCAGCGTGCGCCGCACTCTGTTGCAGCGCCACACACAGCTCACGCTGCACATGCTTCATCGCCTCCACGGCGCCGTCGCATAGCGGCGTAGCTGGGTCGCACAGCCGGCGGTGCATGGCCCAGATGGTGGGCAGCACCGTCATGCTCTCCTCGACAGGNCAGGGTTTGCCGAGCGAGGATGTGGGCGTGGGGAAGAACAAAGTGAAGCATGCGAGCAGGTCGCGGACAGCAACACGGAAGGCATCCTTGTGGTGCTCAAGACGTGAGAGGGCGACGAGGGCGGCGGAGAAGTAGCCGAGGAAGCGGCACACGAAAAGTGTCAGCCCGCGGCGGCTGCCGCGACCACCGACAGCCAAAGTCACCTCTCCCGCGTCAAACGCCACGGTGAGCAACACGAGCTCGTGGGCTGTGAGAAAGGCCTGCAGCGACGCCCAGACTTCCAGTGTGGACGTCAGCGAGGATTGGTCTTCATGCCCAGCGTGCGCCGCACTCTGCTGCAGCGCCACACACAGCTCACGCTGGACGCGCTTCATCGCCTCCACGGCGTCGTCGCATAGCGGCGTAGCTGGGTCGCAGAGCCGGCGGTGCATGGCCCAGATGGTGGGCAGCACCGTCATGCTCTCCTCGACAGGGCCCCCAGGCGTGACAACAGCCTCGATGGACCGGCGAATGGGGCCGACCGCAGCTTGCCACGCGTCCGGCTGGCGCTGGGCGGCCAGCCCCGCGCTGCCGCTCGCCCCGCCACGCACAACGTGCTCAGCGGGCAGCCACCCTGCGGCCATGTTGGTGTGCTGCAGCGCGCTCAGGTCATCCTTTGAGACGTGTGGGCTGTGCAGAGAGTGGTCTGACGGCTCCCAACGTTCATCGCTGGAACTGGTAACGTCGTCCGAGGCACGGCGCTCGGTAATTGCGGCTGCGCCAGGCGACATGGTGGCCTTAGCCTGCTCCCACAATGCACCGGCTGGCGTCGCGGCGAGGGCGGCGATGGTCTGCTGCGCACGTTCGTCGGCGCCAAAACGGCATAGCCTGTTCCGAGCAGGCTCTGCGTCAGACGGGAGAAGATCTTGTATCGGCTGGGCAGCGCGAATGCACTTGATCCAGAGGGGCTTCCCGTCGGCATCGGCGCCCATCTGGAAGCCGCTGCGGGCAAGCAACGCCTCGGCGGCACGGGTGTGCGTGAACTCGACGAAACCGTAGACCCACTTCTGATTGGCGCGACCGTTGCTGCAGACACGCACGCGGTCGAACGGGCCGGACTCGTGCAAGAACTGAGCCAGTTGGGCTTGCGTGATGTTCGGTGGCAGACAGCGCATGTGCACCGTGCGAGTGAGCAGCTCTTGCGCCTCTTGCTTCGTCGTCTGGCGCTTCACCAACTCGCGGCTGAGACCAGCTGTGCGGGGCTTGCGGGTCGCACCGGGCAGGCCGCTACCGGCTCCACCTTGCATCATGGCTTGGCCTTGGAGGTCCAGTTCGCTCTCACGCTTCGACACGGCCCCGCCGCGCTGGAAGCGGTGGTCATCCATGGACATGCTGACCGACTGAGGCGTCCCGTCGCGTAGAGGACGAGAGCGGCGACCTTGCTCACTGAATGGCTCGCCTATGCCTTGAAATCCCGGGACGGGCACGTGGTGCTGGTGGTCGAAGAGGCCACTCTCCACGCGGTGTGGCATCGGTGCCTGCGGGGTCTGAAACCCAGTCGGCAGGCTCCCACCACGTGGAGCCCCGTAGTTTGCCAGGAAACCATCTTGGAGCGCCGAGGCGTGCTGGGGTGGAACGGGGGAAGGGTACGCGGAGGGGCTCTGCATTGTCGTCGCTGGCGAGGATGGGGTTGCGGTGCCGCCGTTGAAGATGAACGGTGTCTCACCCTGACGTGTTGTCGTCTGTGTGCTGATCTGGTTCACCTGAAATTCCTGCGCCGGCTGCGTTGACATCTTCTGCCGGAAGAGGGCGTCTTGGGCAGGCAGGGAGGGGTCTTGATGGGCAGTGGCAGGTGTCTGAAAGGGTGCGGACACGTTGAAGGCACCACCCGACCCCGCAAAGAGGTTGTTAGCGTTTGATGTGGTGTATCCTTGGGCCGCACCGCCGACAGGTCCCATCGAGCTTGCAGGTGCGGCTGTCGCACGCGTCGGTGCGGTTGAGAAGATGGATGTTCCGAAATCTCCAAACATGGCGGATGATGTCAGTTTTTTTTTTCGGTGATGAACGGACAAGTTTCGTCGTCAGTACTGGCTTCAGGCGCGCGCGACACTCCTGTCTTCTCTGATTATAAGATACCTTGGTGTTTTCGTTTTAATATGGTTGATTCTTTATTTGTATTCTTTGCGCTAGTGGTGGGCTGTGGGGGGGGGGGGGCCAGTTAATACTCTTTTTTTTTTCTTCTCTTAACGGTCGCAAGTGCAAACTTAAAGATAGCGAGTGTGTGTCTGTGTGTGTGTGTGTGTGTGCGGCTGGGAAAGTGAGGAAGACAAAAAAAAAAAGTTGCCGGGTGGTACCGAGGGAAAGCTTGCACAAGCACAGACAGAAACGTGATTTAGAAGGGAACACAACGACAAGAGCTGAGAATAAGTGAAGTGATGCTAAGAAGTGAAGAGCAACAGCGGGTGCTGAGGAGTGCCTTGTCTGTTGTTCAGTACGTTTATCGAAAGATGATTAATGTGGAGCGCAGCGTGAGCACAACCAACAGGGAAACTGGTCTAAATGTGGGGTTCTTGAAAACAAAAAGAGTGAGGCCTCAATATGTCAGCTGGCTGCGTGGCGTATAGACCTAAGTGAGGCTGAGAGAGGCGGCAGGGGGTGAACAAATGTGACGTGCTACAAACTAGAACAAGAAAGAAAAAACTACAGTAAGGGTTCTGAGTGAAGGGCACAGTATTAGAAGAGAACAACAAATCGTGGTGTGGCGAGACGGGCCGGAACCGTTAAAATGAGAGATGACAAAACAGAAAAGCGAGAGACAGGAAAGAGAGAAGAGTTGATGAGGAGGGATAAACAGGATAAATATGACTGAATAGATGCCGTTATGCTTCGAGAGCAAACACCTTGTTAATGTGGTAAAAGAGCTTCATTTTTCTCATGACGCAATGACGTCTCTAACACTAATCGCGTTCGCATGCGAAGATATAGATGTCCACCTGGTGGCGGAAGCGGACGGAAGAGCAAGAGTAGATTGTTCATATGACCTGGAATGCGGGTGTTACCGTGTAGGCATTGCGTTGGCTAAAAATAGGGAAAACAGAGTCGAAGACGTCGAAGGGGAAAAAAAAGAGAAAAGCAGCCCAGAGAAGTCATTGCTCTGGGCAAAACTGACGGAAAAAGCACTGTGCACGCGCAGCCCATCGCAGACTGAGAGCTGGACCGGGTTGCGTGGTAGACGCCCTGTGATACTTGAACTCTTGCTGACTCAGTCGTCCCCCAGATGGGCAGCCTTCCATTGCCAGTCACACACTTGAGTCAAAATCCAATGAGAGAACGCCACGGAGTCACCCAGGGCCACACGCACCTCAGACGGCACGCCAGTCAGAAAGCCTTGCAACAGACTAAACAGCCGTGACCACGCGGGGTTGTCCTCTGGGGGCACGCACACTCCATCCTCGGCAAGATTGGCGCAGAGCAGTGCAAGACACGTGCCTCTTTCCTCGTTGCGCGACTCCCTTTCTGTGGCCTGTGAGAGCTGTCGTGTGCTACCACCAGCCGACGCATTGACAGTCTGGGCTGCACGGTAAAATCTCAGAGCCCAATCCACGTCAATTCCTTCCACGCACATAGCGGCGAGGCAAGCCATGTTGGTAGCATAGTCCCGCAGTTCGACTGTACCGACGCGAAGCTGGTCTGTCTTGAGCAGCGCTTCGATTTCAGCAAAAAAAGGTAGAGCCGCAGCGGTACGGCGCACAAACACGTGCAGTGCGGCCGCCACGATCAACGTGAAGAGCTCCAATCGACGCCAATCTTCACGTGTTGCTTTCGGTTCCGCATCGGAAGAGGAACGCCGCTCAGCTTCCTGGACGCGGAGTGACACACAAAGCTGGCTGAATGCATCACAAGCCACACGAGATCTGCTCCCTTTCTGTTCCTCAAGAACCTCGGGGAGTAACGCCGTGCAAGCAGCCAGCTGCTCTTGCCGTTGGCTCAAGGCTACCTCATAGTCAAACGCTACCGGCGCCCGTTCCTCCTCCTCCGCGTGAGAGCTGTGGCAGCACCCAGCAGGCTCATCTGAGCGTGTTCTCGCTGTGGTGCGTTCTGGGTTCCCACTGCAGCAGGAATGGCCGTCGCCACCGCTGTTGGTGACCTCCGGTGACGCTTTATTGGTTTGCTTGGAGAAGCACCGGCAGCACGCACAGCAGCTATCCCCGTCACACCCACACGCGCAGCGATCAATGCCTTTCCGGAGAGCCGCCTTGGCCTGCACGTTTGGGGGAACCACGTGAAGCACATCTCCCAGAGTCCACACGCGGCCTTCGTCCTGCTTGCGCGGGAGACCGAAGCTGCACGGCGTGCCGCGTTCCAAATCCGCGTCCTCCGCGACGGTGTCCATGATAGGTCTCTTCACACGCGTGCAGTCAAGCCGCAAAGGGGCTCGCTCCGTTCCGTTCTTCAGCTCTGTCCCACTCTTCGCCATCATTCTCTCCGCGCCCAGCGTGGTGGCAAATTCGACAAAACCGTAGAGGTAGTTCTGCCCCTCAGGCGCATTTCCGCACACACGCACACGGTTGTACGGGCCGCAGTCCAGCAGCATCGCCGCAAAGTCAGCCTGTGGCATGGACGCCGGCAGTCCACGCACGTACACCGTTCGTGAGAGCAGCTCCTTCCGCTTAGCTTTCCGTTCTGCCTCGAGTCGTTTCTTCTCGGTGTCGAGTAACACCGTCTCTGGTGCGACAACAGAGTCAGTGCTGCGACGGTCGTTGCTCATCGGCACAGTTTCTCCCACCGCGCCATGCGTGGATGGCTCCAGATGGAATCGCAGAGCCGTGCCTGCGGATGAGTCGATGGGGCCGTCAGCCTCGTCGTCCTCTGAGGGATTCGTGTGCAGCAGCGCAGAGGTCAGTTCCCAGACGCGCGATGGCACGAAGGCCAGCTCCGCATCTTCGCTGGCTGACGGTGGGCAGCTCGCATGTCGTGAGTTACTTGAACTTCCGTGGTCAGACATGGCTGGAAATAAAAAAGAACGTAAAAAAGAGTGTTTTTTTGATCGGTGTGGGAGACGGGAGAGGAAGGGCATGCGAATACAGAGTTAAGAAAAACGACAGAATGTCACGTGCAAAGACTCGGTGAGGTCCGGTGTTCTCCAGTGATGTTTGCCAAGACCACTGGCAGCATTCTTCTGCACGAAGGAGAAGAGGAGGAGGGTTGCTGCATAGTCTGCCTAGTAAGAAAAGAAAGAGCGAGACAGCAGGGGGACATATTTCTGAATGTACGTGGCTGCAGAACATTTGCCTCCCCCTTACTTCGTTCTTGATCATTGTTGTTGTCTGCTTTGTGATTCTGACAATATTGTGATAATCAACCGTTTCCGAGCACCCATTAAAGCGAAGAAAACACACATAGACAAACCGAGAGAACTGTCAACCACGTGGTGCGCAAGGGCACCCGCAAACTCACTCACTCATGTTTCTCTTTCAACGGCATCTCTGTCACGGCGCTTCTGCTACGGGTCTTCATGTTGCCATCGAGATCGTTCTCGTCGAGGTATGCCACCATGTCATCCTCGCGTTGCCTGAGAGGCAAAAAGCCGTAGCGATACAACGAGTAGGAGACCGAGTACCCGCGCTGGAACAGCACGGTCAGTTCATCGGAGGGGTCGATGGCCTCTGTGGCGCGCACCACAAGCCAGGGCTGCGGCGTGTCGCCCTTGCTCTCAGCCTGCTCTGTCTCGGCTTTGCCGTACTCAACCTCCAGGCGCGTATTCGCCACTCCGCCAGGTGGGTGTTGAAGCATGTCAATCAGCGGAACAATGGTGGGTGCGGAGTGGGGATCAAAGGCATTCACATGCACCCTCTTGTGGTCCACAGCCCGAAAGACGTAGTCGTACACGAGCAGCTTTGCCCTGATGACAGCCCTCGCGAACCAGTCGAGCTCACGCTTCTCCCACCCGTCCTGCTCTGCCTCAGCGGCCAGCACGCCATCCGACCGTACGCGAACGTCTGGCAGCACGCGTTGACGGGACATAACGAAACGCATGGCCCACTGCAAATCCTCAATCGGAGGTGGCGGTGGGGGTGACTCACGCTCTGCTGGTGATGGTGTGGGTCTTCGCAGCGTGTCAGACGGCAGCGTGGAGGCGTCCAAGGCCTGTATGGGGCTCGGCTCGCTTGGAGAGATGGAAGTGCATGAGCCACCGTCAACGGTCAGAGGCGATGCAGAGAGAAACGTTGATTCTGCTCCAGGACTGCTGGATTCTGCAGACACGGGACCTAACCGCGGTGAGGCGGAGGTCATGAGATCCCTGTTGTACGTATCCCACCAGCACTTGTGCAGTTCACGTGCGTAGTGGCTGAAGCGGTTAACGTGGTCCTTGAACTCGAGGTGAGTGGGGGGCTCCAAAACCCCTCTGTACAGGTCCTGAATGTGGTCATCATCAAGAAGCGGGCGCTTCCCCGAGGCGAGGTCGTCTGATGCATCGCAGTCGTTGAACAGGGAGAGGTAGGGGGCAAGAGGGCTCTCCGCCCCGTTCGCCCGTTCGCACGCGAGGAGCATGGCCAAGTGCATCTGGTCAATGAATAGGGGGTGCGGTATGGGGTCAAAAGAGGAGCGCTGCACGGAGAGCACCTCTTTTATGGCCTCATAGGATGGCACACTGCGCCCCTTCGCAGCGTCCGAGCACCCTTCGACCACCTCTGCGTTCAACGTCCGCATCCACGCTGACCGGCCGCCCGACCCCTCCCCTCGCTGATCCACGCGGAAAAGAGGAATACGGCAAATGACCTCGTTCGGCACAAACGCACGTCTCGCATAAACACCTCGGCACTGATGCTTTCGCAACAACAACTCAATGTTCGCCTCGAGCTCAGAGACCCACTCGGGCTGGTCCGCAGTGCTGTCCTTGCTGATGTCGGTCAGCCAACGGAGGAAACGGTTGGTCCGTGACGCGGCAACGTAGCCGAGGCTGTCAGACGACACCCAGTTCTCCTGCTCCAGTCGCTGCTTGCCTAGCGCAGGAGAGGTCAAGCTCGAGGCCCACATCGGCAGCAGCGGCTTCGGTGCATTGTTCGGCACGCCACTGTGTGCGTAGAAGTCCTTCTCCTGTGCCTTCGATGAGTCCGACAGGAACGAAAACTTGGCAGTCTTGACGGCTTTACCCAGTGGCGGGAGCCCCTTCGCACCGGGATGGACCATCGGCACGGGTGCCGCCCCCGCCTCCGGGCCCTCAGTGCCCCAGTACGCGTCATCGTCATCATCTGCAAACTGAACAGTTGTCCGTCGAGACGTGTCGCGTGGCCTGGCCTGCTGCAGGCGGCGCTGCTCCTCACGTTGCTGGCGGTGACGAAAGCGGTGGTAATCGTCGTTGCGGTGCCTCTTCACGGTCGCCTGCCACTCAGCGCCCCCCACGCCAGCATCCGCCACACCGCTTCTCAGTCCGCTCGCGTGCTTCTCGGGAAGTGAGGAGCCCTGCTGTGAAGGGGTCTGCGTACCGTGGGACTGTGGCGCCTCGTGCGATTCG
This sequence comes from Wallacemonas sp. 195SL, assembly GCA_030849605.1. Taxonomy (NCBI): domain Eukaryota; phylum Euglenozoa; class Kinetoplastea; order Trypanosomatida; family Trypanosomatidae; genus Wallacemonas; species Wallacemonas sp. 195SL. The sequence continues at coordinate 11,789 of JASANS010002234.1, read as the reverse complement.
GACAGAGGCGCGGGACGGCCTGCATCCCCTTGCCAGCGTGCGGCAAAAGCGAGGGCCGCAGACCGCGTCACCAGCGGGTAGGTGAACCAGTTGCGTCGCATTCGCACCGCCTTGATGTTCGATAACGGCCACCCCTTGAGACTATTGGTAACACGCAAAAGAGTTCTGGTCAGCGTTAGGCTCGCTATGGCAGGGCCCGAAGTATGGCTTTCAACGCGAAGTGTCGACACAATGAGAAGTGAGCCGACTGAGACCAAAACAACAAAAAAATAGGACAGTCAGGAGAAAAAGGAATGGAGTCAAAACAATGTTGAAGCTGTTCGGTTCGGGTAGAGCTATGGGGTTGCACAGTGTCAGTAGGCAAACAATATGCACAAGAAGACAGCTCTGCGTGATAAGGCTTGCCGGAAGCCGGCAGTGCGGCTGCACGTTGGGAAGACAGAATACCAGGTCTTTTGTCGGTCCCCGCAGCCGGTGGAAAAAAATAATGTGAGTTGTAAAGGGCGAGGGTAAAAGATTAGCTGAACGAACTACCGAAAGAAAAAAAAACAATGACTACGTGACAGTCTAGTACAGGTAGTCGGCCACGAGTTCTTCCTCTTGGCCAGACTCTGTCCGCACAACCAGCAAACCCCAGCTGGTGAGCTTGATAGGGTGCAGCGGCTCGGGCGCGCGCTGGCCGTTTGACAGTCGTCGGTACACCACCTGTGTGCGATCCATCACGGCTTCGAACGCATTCACAATAACACGGCGACGCGCCTCATCAGTGGCAGCAGGGAGAGTTTCAAAGCGTATGAGGTGTGCACCGAGTGTTCTCATCAGCGTCTGCGCCACCGTGTGAGGCAGTGCTAGGCTATCCAGGTGGACCTCCGCGGCGGGCCGTGCCGTGCCTTGAGCAGCGCCCAGGTGATCCAGCACAGATGTGGAGGGTCGGCCTCCGTCTGCGACGGGCGGGGCGTGCGCCAGATTGATACCGACCCCGATGAGGACCGCTGCCCCCTCCCCTTCGATGAGTATACCACCCACCTTTTTCGCGTCCAAGAGCAGATCATTGGGCCACTTGCACGTCACCGATTTGGGCGCCAAGGAAGGGAAACACGCAAGGAGGGTCTCCCTCACCGACAAGCCGCAAGCCAAAGGAAGCACAGGCAGCAATGATTGCGAGACCCGTGGGATCACCGCTGGTGTGCGTGCAGAGGCGTTCTCGGTAGGTGCGAGGGCAAGAGGTAGCACGAATGTGCAGTACATGTTCCCTGGGGGAGACTGCCAGGACCGCCCGGCTGTGCCTCGACCCGCCTGTTGACGCGCCGCGAGTACTGCAAACGGACTCTGTGCATCGAGGGCGGCATTCAGATCAGTCGCCTGTTGCTCAGACAGAGCAGGAACTGCTGGGTCAATTGCACCGCCATGTGTGCGTCGAGCAAGGCAGGATCGTGCCACGTCCATGGTGGACGTCACTTCGCTGAAGCAGAGAATGGGGCCAGCTTTCATTCTCTGTCACTGGTGACACACCGCAGCGGTAGAGCGAACGACTCGAAGGTAGGGATGGGCAAGCTCAAAAAAAAAAACAAGAAAAGTACAGGAAGAGGAGGGGGTGAAAGATTTTGAGGAATAGCAGCGGCGAGTGAGAGCGGAATACTGTGCCACACACTGATTTGTTCTTCAGCTTGTAAGTATGCGACACTGGCACGCAAGGCACGCATCACCATGAGCACAGAAGCGTGCATAGATCGGCTTCAGAGGCAAGCGGAGCCCTTCAAGGCTGGATACTGACAGGATGAGATCTGGTCGCGAGCTTCACTGGTGGCAAAAGAAAAACGTGTCTTGTGTTACATGGAGAAGGGGAGAAAAGGGAGGTTCTCCGTTCTCGGTCTTACCAATATGGAGTGTGCGGATCCCTTTTTTGTCGTTTCGATGTTCTTGTTGCTCAGATCTGTTTCTTACCATGAGCGTCAACATACAATACACCACCAGTACCAATGCGGCACGAAAAGCAACGGAACAATCTGGACCAGTACCACTCTCTCTCTCGCTCGCTGTCTCTCTCTTTGACCAATGTCAAGCAGAGAGAGACGGAGCATCTTAGAAGCTAAACAAAACGATGGTCAAAACAAAAATGAGACCTTTAGATTTCAAAAACTCAACTGCGGCGGCACATACTTTATGTTTTTTGTTTTTAGTTGGCTCTATTAGCATTGCCTTCAATAATCACGTGGCCGTGCACAGAGCAACAACACCTTAAAAAGTGTTTTTTTGTTTTGTTTTTGTTCTGTCCGTTTCAGGCAAGAACCACATATAGACTAACCTATTGTGGTGCTCCCATTTCTCAACAATTCTGACTGTATTTCATTGTCGCTCGACAAGTGCCGGCAGCTAGTAGCGTCTGCTGTTCTTTTTCTTGGGCGGACCAAGTACGTCCACACTGACGTTGTTGGCCGCCCCCATGGACGTGCCGAACACGGGTGCGGAACTCATGGGCTGCGCAAACGAAGGGACTCCACCCGAGGCGTGCGGCGCTGCGCCGAAGCCGGCAGAGGGAGCCGCAGTGTTTTGGGTCATCGCACTGGGGCCACCAAAGCCGCCACCACCACCACCGCCGAATCCGCTTGTGCCTCCAGCTGCCGTGTTGTTCGACGGTGCGCCGAACGGGCTGGGACCACCTGTCCCCGCACCCTGCGCAGCGTTGCCAAACACTGAGCCACCGGCGGGTGGCGCGAAGCCGGAGGGAGCCTGGCCAAACGGCGAAGGCGCCCCTCCAGCTGGAGAAGAGCCGTTGGTGTTGAACGTGCCGCCACCGCCAAAAGGGCTACCCGCTGCCGCAGCTGTTGTAGTCGATGCGGCCGTGCTCTGCCCAAACGAGGCGGTGGTGTTGCCGCTGGCGGCGCCAAACGTGGGCGCGCCGTTGCTGGGGGTAAAACCGCTGCCTCCCGGGGGCGCGCCGGCGGAAAACGGGGCGGCACCAGGCTGTGTCGCACCCTGCGTACCCATAGTCGATTGTGTGGACGCAAAGGGGTTACCGCCGTTCGCTGGGTTGGGAGGCGAGGCACTACCTTCTGCGCTGTTTGCCGGACTGCCGAACACACCACTGGAAGGAGCCGGGGCTGCGTTGGCACCGCCACCGAAGGGGCTCGTCCACGGCTTTGCCGCCGTTGTGGGGGCGCCAAATGACATGCCAACAGCTACGCTCGGGGCTGAGCTCGTCGGCGCCGCTGTGGCTGCTGGTGCCGCTGCGTTGCCAAAGCCAGTGAGGCCTGGCGCAGATGGAGAGCCCGTCGTTGGCGCAGTGTTGGCTTCACCAAGCTTGGTCTCGCTGTTCTTTTCAGCGGCTTGGACTCCTGTATTCCCAAACGAGAACGGCGCTGTGCCACCAGAGAGGGATGCCGCGGGTTCGGGCTTGGTCTTTGGAGATGCCTCTCCCGTCTCGTTGGCAGAGGCCTCACCTGCTTCTGTGTTCGCTGGCGCAGGGGCTGCCGACTGTGCGCCGAACGAAAACGGGGCGGTGGGCTTGGCGGGGGCAGGCACGGGGGCGGCAGCTGACGCCCCTTTGCCGAACGGAGAGGCAGCAGCCCCAGTTGTGGAGGCGCCAAAGCCAGTCGGCTTCGACGCTGCGGCAGAGGAGGCACTCGGGAAGCCTGACCCTGGCGAGGCCGGGGGTGCGGTGGAAAGCGCCGCTACCGGTGCCGCCGCGAGTTTTGCCTCGAGGGCTTGCATCTTCGTGGCAAGTTCTGTGTGTGTCTTGATGTTCACGTCCTTCGCCGCTAAAAGTTCTTTTATCTCTGCTTTGGCGGACTCCAGGGCCGCTTGCAGCACTGGCACTTTTGCGGCAGTCGCTCGTAGCTCCGCCGTCTCCTTTTCCCGCGCCTCTTCGCGTGCTTGGAGAGCCGCCAATTGCGTCGCTAGTGTAGTCTGATTACTTTGAAGCTCGCGGTAGTCTTGCTCGCGTTTATTTCGCTCCGCTGCCATCTCACCTGCTTGGTGCGTCGCGCTCATTTGCAGTTGCGCCATCACACTTGTCATGCCGCTATGCGAAAACGCATCCGATGTCGGAATCGTGAGTTGGCGAGAGGTGTTGCCGTCGTCTACACGACGGAACTGCTGCGGGGTGACGAAATCACTGTTGGTTTTGGGGGTGTGTTGGTACCGCAGCGCAGAAGGCGTCAGGGGGCGCTTTGAGCCGGCCTGAATCTCAAGGGGGTAGTCTTGTGGCGTCGTACCGGCATGGCCGCCAACGCCATGTAGGGCCGTGCGACGTCGCTGAGGGGTCGGTGCCAATGTGCCTGGTGCTGCCTGTGAGGCACCAAGTGCTGTCTCTAAGCGTGCGTCTCGCATAGTGCTGGGGAATGCGGGGTCGAATGTGTGCAGTTCAAAGGGCCACGGCACCTTGAGAGCGGCGGTCTGTTTCTGAATGATTGTCTAGACTAGCTTTCTGTGAAGTCTCTAAATACGACTGATGAAAGAAACACGGGACGAGATGGAGAATGTAAGAGAGGCAAAAAAAAAATAGCAAGAATAATGATAATGAGAAGGAATAGATGATGGGAAGAGAGAGGGGTTCAAGGACAGGATCATCACTTGGCACAGTCACGAAGAGAGAGGAGAAAAGGATCGCGACGGTGTTGCGAACATCTGAGACGGGTGGGATCCAGAATAAGTACCGCCTCATCATTCATTAAGTAACCGCTGCCGTCATAAAAGGCGGACAGCTTGGATGGAGAGAATGCAAAGAACTGTGTTGTGTCGATAGCGAGAAAAAAATCAGGCAGCGCGAGAGAGATGCACGCAGAATATGAAAAAAGAAAAGGCTTGATGTGTAAAAAAGAGAGAGAGGCACCGTTCAAAGGAGCAACAGATCATGTCGTGAACGATTGAGTCAGCGGAGTCCAACTGCTCTCCTCACGATCAAGAGTCGGTGTTGGGAAATGTCTGCCGCATCACCCATTGAAGATATGGTTCATGCCCTTGCTCACTGACAGGTAGAGCGATGACTTCCGGGCAATCATAGGGATGATGCTTGGTTACTGTGCGAACAATGTCTCCGATGCAGGCTGTCTGTGTTTTGATTATCAGAAGGCACTCTTCATCTTCTTGGATTTTTCCTTCCCATTCGTAGACCGAAGTGATCGCAGGTGCAATGTTGACACACGCCGCCTGTCGCGCTTCGATGAGTAATCGAGAGAGGCTCTTGGCTACTGCCATGGTGGGAGCCGTAACATAGCACACGGACAGCATAGTTGCTTATCGGGTAATCGTGAACAACTCGGCTTCCATGAGGAACAACGAGAGGTGGGAGGGCAGAGCAGGGGGGGGGGACATATGGGTCTTGGAGTAGTGAGCAGCACCAGCACAAAGTAGTGGATGATCTACAAAACGCGATGACTGTTTTCGACTACGCTGAACCAGTACACGTGGGCACAGTCAACCGTATTTGTGCGAGCGAAAAATGCGAGTATTCGCCACACTTAGAGGTTCTGACAATAACGTAGCGGTACGCTGCCGGTCGCACGCCTGGTGTTACAGCGCCAAGTCCATTTCTGCGCTACGGCGATACACGCCGCGTCGCCATGACATGTGCATATATAAGTGCCTTTCTTTTTTTTCTCCACGTTCTCTCCCGAGATACATCCGCGACGTCAAATTAACTGTTTGTTGTGAGGTGTGGGGAGAGGGGATCAAGGCCGCTCAGGCCGTTGACACGTGCAACTCGGCGAGGTGAGGTGTGGCACAGGGGGACTGCGGCACGGCGTAGTACGCCTCGCGCCGCGTCAATCGCCCACGCGGCAGGGCGGAGTAGGAGAGCTCGCCGCACGGTGGTTCGCCAAGTTCTGGGTCAGGCGCCGCGGCGAGGACGAGCGCCTCAAAGGTGTAGCCACCGTCCACGATGTGACCCGCGATGAGCTCGACGCGCAGATTGTACTGCACGAGGAGCCCCGAGGTGGACAGCGTGGGCATCACATCGGCGGCTGACGCCACGGCGGTGTCACTTTCCACGGTGATGGTTCCTTTTTGGCCACACGCAATGACCTTTTTTGTTTCGGCCGCCAGCAAATGTCGCGACGTGACCACGTCTGCCTTCGATGTGCGGAAGGTGAGCTGCTGCACGAGCGTCATGCGCGCGCCCTGGATAGGTTTTGCCGTTTTGTTCAGCATCGTCAGGTCTACGCGAATGCGGTCCGTGTTGAGCCGTACCCAATTCGATGCGAGCGCCATTGTGACCGCCAGCTGGTTCTTGTCGTTAGTGCTGTTGCCACGCGTGCTGCCACCACCACAGAGCGCACCACAGCTGCTGCCGGCAGCAGGAAATCGCACCTCCACGCAGGTCCCGTCGTCGCGGAGACGGTGCTGCATGCATCCAATGAAGGTTTTGTTCGGCTGCAACGGTTGCATTGGGAGAACCGTAAAGTCAGTGCGGGCCGACGCCACCTCCCGTCCATCTGTGCCGATAAGGTACAGCTTCACGTAGTAGACAAGCTGCCCTCGGCTGGTGCTCTGGTCGCCGCCTTTGACTTGTACACCGGACGCATAGCTCGGTGGTAGGTCCTCAGGGACGGCGAAGGAAAACGGGTAGACAAAGTCGCCTACTGGTAGCACCACGTGCTGCTGCGTAGCAGCCGCCTCAAGAGATACCAAAATGGAGGTGTTCGGCACGCTCGAGGCACTGTTAGGCAGAAAGCTAGTGTTGGCCAGGTGAGTCTCTTGGTACATCTCCTCAGCCCACGCACTGTCAGCTGCGTCCGCTGCCGCCGCGGTGCCATCTGTACCACCGCCTGTCACGCCGCCGCTCCGGCCAGACAATGCGGAGAGGGTGCGACGCGGACGCGTGAGCAGGTCTCCGGCGATGGTGATAATCTCGCGATAGTACACGTAATCCTGTGAGACGGTGCCAAAGGCGACGTCGGTCACCTTCGCCTCAGCAACCTGGTCTACCATAGCGTGCACCTGTTCCTTTCCGACAATTTTGAGGTGCACATTGAGCAGTGGCGTCTCTGCGGCGACCGAGAGAGAGGCGTAGCCTTGCAGCAGGCTCCCTGGGAAGACGCGCGTCACCGGCAACGTCACCGCACACGTCATGGAGGCAACCGAGTAGGGCAGAGAACGGTCAGGACTGCGTCTACCACCACTATCAGGAGGAATGGCTGCAAGTGAAGCGAGTGAGACTAACGGGTACGTATGCCAAAGCTGGAGAGTGACGCTAAGCATCATCGCGTGAACAGGCCAAGGGCGGAAGAGGAGAGAGGTGGGGGTGGGGGCGGGGGACGTGCGGAACAAATAATGGAATGCCGCCTGGCATGTGTTGCCACTTGTCTGACTGTGCAGGCATACCAAGGTTCAACACAGACTCGCCATTGAGAACTTCTAGTCACAAGAACGGTGGACCAGGGAGCCGATGCGAGTGAAGTGAGCCATACACTCTTTCAAGCGATGCATCACCGCTACATTTAGAGCGTTACTTCTGTGACGCGCTACTGCAGTCCCACCGCTCGGCGCCACTCATTTCGGTTATGGTCATTGCTACTTGTCTTGCTGCGGGGGAACTTGTGTACACACACACACGGATGAAAAAAAAAAAAGAGCGCAATAAGGCTCTCGAATATGAACATTGAAGAAAAAAACAAGGCGTGTCCGCAAAAGCGTGCAAGCATCTAACACCGTCTGTCTTAGAACGACGCGTCCTCCCACTGTTCGGTGTGTGTGAAGGAGGATGCACGCAACTACAGTAAAGCCAGTGATAGCACACGCAGAGACCGATGTCTCAGAGAGAGGTGGAAGTAAACCAAAAGTCACATACAGACAGACATACCTGACATAGTGATCGGTAACAACAGAAAATAACAAAAGCGCAGACGTTCTCAGGCGTAAAATTGGTTGTACACTACATTGTCGTCTCCCCAGTAAGTTGGTGGAACAGACATGAAAAGAGATTCGACAGAACAAGAAAAATACAGGTGTGCCTGTTGACAGGTGAACACAAGATAGAGCACAATGAAACCCGGTGACACCAAAATGATTGTAGAGTGATTCCGCCAACATTGAGAAAAAAAAACGAAGTACGATTCTTTCCTTTTTGTATGGATCTCATTTGAGATACTTACAGAAAGCCCGACTTGCGGAGCAGCGTGAAGTATAGTGCAGGGTGCGTGTCTTGAGCGAGCCGCGCTCACCAAAACAAACAGACCCTTCAAAACACAGTGAAACGAGGGTGAAAAGAAGGTCAATACTGAAAGAAATACATTAGAAGTCAATCACGCCCCATTGTTCAGCAGTGGAGGGCATCGCAGCATCTGGGACACCCGTGGGAGCGTCATCGGCGACAACGGTGTCGGCGGGAAACGGGTGGACACTCCGCCGGCGGCGCAGTGGAGCCGTCACACTCTGAGGTGTTTCATCAATGATGCATTCATCGCGGCACGTCCCCTGTGACGTGCTCGTTGAGCTATCCGTAACGGAGAGGTGCAGCTCGTGATGCACGGTGGGGATCAAGTCCGAAGAGCCCTCCTCCTCCTGCTCTTCTTCCTCGCGGGAATAATGGTTGTCGCAGCCGGCACAGCACTGCGGCGTCGCGGAGCCGACCACAGGCTTACGTTCAGTCCGGGTTCTAGCACGTTGCATGGCACGGTCCTGTGATTCCAGAAACTGGCCAATACGCGCCATCTGCTGCACATCTTCTCGCCGCCAGCGTCGGCACACACACCAGGCGAGAAAAAATGCGAAAAGAAGCAGCGCACACTGACCGCCCCAAACGGCGGCCACAAGTATTGTCAGCGCCGCTGTCTCCTTCACACACTCGCTGCCGCGGCGCCGGTAGCCAGCACGGCACTTGGTGCAGCCCCCGCCACGGTCAAACCAGTAACCGGCCTCACACACATCGCAGCGACTGGGGGCACCACCAACGCACCGCTTGCAGTGTGCAGCTACACACGTCTCAGGCGTACACGAACCCGTGCCGTCCGAGCTCATCACGAAGCCTNACCCGTGCCGTCCGAGCTCATGACGAAGCCTTCCGCGCACTCCGCACACACGTCCGCGTCCGTCGCGCTGCACTGCACGCAGTCAGGCACACCACACGCGTACGCCACGCACACAACACCGTCGAGCTGCAGCGCGTACCCCTCCGCACACCTCGCACAGATATCCGGGGTGTCCTTCACACACACCTCGCAGTGGGAGACATCGCAGGTCCACTCCACACACGTCGCGCCATCTTCTGCGCTGAGGGCATAACCCTCATGACACACCCGGCACGCGGACAGGCTGTTGAGGACGCACTCGGCACAGTAAGGGACCGGGCACGTGAGGCGTTCGCACACGCCAGCAGTGGTCATGGCATAGCCGGTCTGGCACGTCTCACAGACCGTGTTGTCCTCCGGCGTGCACACCTCGCAGAACGCGGCATGACAGGGCACCACCTCACAGCCCTGTGTCTGGGTGTAGCCGCGTCCGCACGCACCGCACACGCTGGGTCGCCCAAAGAGACATGCCTCACAGTTCAGCACATTGCATGCCGTGGCAGCGGGGCTGTAGCCGTCAACGTAGATCAGTGGGTCCGCTGCTGCTGTGCAATACGGCGGCGCGTACGGGTCGGTGCAGTGACAGGAGGGCAACTGGACCGAGGCCTCGGGGACACTTTCGACACTGCGATGGAGAATGCAGTACGACTGTACCGGCTGTCCAATCTCCGTGACAGGCCACGGCTCACCGCGCATCTCCAACGCGTGGTCTGAAGCGTCTGCCAGTTGCGAAGCAAACAGGCCGTGCGACTCGAGACTGGCGAGGCTCGTCAGAGCCACACCTGCGACTGTGATGTTGCTCATGAGAATGTACGTGGTACGATTCGTGTCAACCACGGTGGGTACGGCAGGTATTGTGACTGGGTAGGAATCGGTGATCCCTGTTGAGGCCACATTGATGTGGCGCAACGTGAATTTGGTGTTCATGCCGTAAAGCTCGAAGCGAGCAGCGTCTGACAATTTGAATAGCGGTCCGTCTGCTTCGATAGCAGAAAGGACAAAATGACCTTGAGAATTCACTGTCACAGTACGCGAGAGGACTCGGAGAGCCTCGTAAAATGGTTTCTGTCCTGTCATGGTGATGTTACTAAACCGCGTCATCGAGTAGCCGGACAGAGACAACGCCGTCCCCTCGGCTTGGCTGGCGAAAAAAGCACCACGGGCGTTTTCGAAACGTATCATATCAAACGACGTTAAGCTATCGTCTGAATCCATGCAAGCATTCCGCGTACACTGCTCAGTGATCTCGATAACGTGCGCCGCACCATTGATGGTGGACTGCGAAAGTGAAAACAGGCTCCCACCCCTCACCACAAAAGCAGCTGGTGCTCCAACCCGGATAACAGAGCCACCCGGTGCCGCACGCCACGTCGTAAACACACGTTGGAGCAGAATGACAAGCTTGTTGCCGGAGTAGGCGTTCTGGAAATCAAATAAAGCGGTGCTGCCCTCCATGCTCGCCGTCAGCTCCGTCACGATGAACTCGAACGCATCGGGAAGGTAGCCGAGCAGATAGCTCGTTGAATCCCACACGCGGGTCTCCGTTAGGTGCAGCGAGACATTGAGCGTGGCCGCACTCTCCGAAGAACGCCTGCCGAGGAGCCGCAACCCTTGGCCGCGCACATCACACCGTTGCAATAGAAGCGATACGGGCTGCGTGGCCTCATTCATCTCCCCTGTTGAGAGAACAAGGCCATCGATGGAAGTGTCAAGCCATTGCCTACTCTGCGTGGCCGGCACCAGCTCTAACGCATAGCAGTGCACCCAAGGATGCCACACCATGACCGCCAACGCAATCACAATGAGCTGTGTCACATGCATCCGTATCCGTCGTTTCTATTTGTCTGTCAGCGGCGGTAGATGTTGAATATGAGTCTCACAAGGTTGTCTCAAAGAGACTCACTGGGGGTGCGACGGGACGAGGCGTATTGAGGCAGGTGGAAGACCGCAAGTAGGGGGGGGAGAGAGAGAGTCCTGCTGCTGCTCTCCAGAGGTAAATGGACTTTGACTCGCGTAAGAATAAACAAGCTAGGCAAGAGAGAGAAAGAGAGAAAGTCAGGTGAAGTAATTGATGTGCAGCAAGGACCCAATTGGAGTTCCCTGTTGCTCGCTGAATACGAAACAGGTCACACGACAGAAAGGTCACTGTGTCCCTCGACGGACCGGCTAGGGCACAGTTGACGCAGGAAGACGCAAAAAGGTCTTCTCACACGCCACTTAACGTCGTCACTGGTTACATATTGAATCTCAGACCGCGACAACGCCTTCACGATGACTCGTCCTAGCATTCAAAACGAGCAAAAAAAAAGGAACAGAGCGCACAGTGAGAGTGTCACGGCTTGTTATCGCACTGCTGTACTCCATGCATGCAAAGCGGGTCAACTCCATGCAGTGTTACTTAGGCACGCGAACCTGTAAAACACGTAAAGCAGACCGAGTGCGTGGTGAGCTCTCCTATTTGCTGTGTTCTCTTTTGTCTCAATGGCGAACCGTATTACTATACCTGTTTAGGCAGAACAAGGGTGGAAACGCAAAGATGCGTTTCTGAGCAAGAATGGAAGAGAAGCCGAGGGCTTTCACGGCGGTGTCGACGATAACAGCAAGTACCGCATCGCACAGAGATGCCGCCCGCACAGTTTCATGCACTGCAGTGTTTTCGAGCATTTCTGATGCGTTGACGGTAAACGCAAAAACAAGAACCGGCAATACCGTGCTTTACAAAAATGAAATATAGCTGCAATAAACTTGATACCGTCTTTTCATGTCAGGTGGAACACAATATTT